>RJWT010020959.1:0-17773 GCA_004365215.1 Cuniculus paca | reverse complement strand
CTACAAAAAGCCAAACTCTGTATCACCTCTATGTGAAGGGGATTTGGAGGGGAACTGAACAAAGACTAGAAAGACAGTTTTGAGAAATGCCTTTCCTTAGGGTTTTTTCTTCTCTAAGAAGCCTATTGATCTAGGTGTCTTCATTCCGTATTAGAGGCTCTGTTGAAGTCAGGGACTGGGTGAGTCTGTACCTGCCAAGTAACACTAGTGCCTTACTTTGCAAGTAGAAAGACAAATCAATGCAACTGCAGACAAACCTGTTTCGATCTTGCCTATGTTCACTTTTTGATTTTTTTGCCCTACTGCCCCCATCAGGGTCCATTAGCACAAGGCTGAAGGGAAGCAGGGATAACCAGCATCCCTGTTTCTCATTCTTAATCCTTCATGGGGAAACATCAAACCATTCACAGGTATGGCATTTGCTGTGCACTTTTTGTATATGCTGTTAATCAGATAAAAGAAATCCCCTTCTACCCCCAGTTTGCTAAAAGTGTCTTTTTAAAATCATGAATGACGGTTTCATTTTGTTAAAAAAAATTTTTTTTTCACGCACTGAAATGCTTAATTTTCCTCTTTAATTCTGTTAGTAAGACAAATTACATTTGGTTTTGAATTTTAAACCAAAATTTCATTCCTGGAATGTATTCCCTTGCTATATAGCATGTATTTTTAATACACTACAGGGTTTAGCTTTGTATCTGTAATCACATAAGAGGTTTGCCTATAAATTTTCTTTTTTTACAATGTCCTTGGTTCAGGTTTCAGTATTAACATCACGCTGGCCTCAAGAGACAAGGCAGGAAATATTCCTCCTTTTGGAAGAGTCGTACTTCATGTTCTTTTACTGCCTGCCTTTTTTTTTTTTTTTTTTTTTGGCAGCACCAGGGATTGAACTCATGACCTTGCACTTGCCAGGCAGGCGCTTAAGACCACTGAGCTAGATCCCCAGCCCTTTGCCTGCCTTTTTAGTAACTACAGAAGCTGCAGTGGAATCCTTTTTTCATCCCTTGTTGGTAATACAGGCTTTATTTGTTGATCAAAATGACAAAGTTGATCTGTTTTACTGTATTTTCAAAAAATAATTTTTTGGTATCGTTTCTGTTTTTTGTCTCAATAAGTTCTGCATTTTTCCTGCTTTCTGCCTTTGAATTTGTTTTCTAACTTTTTGAGATAAATATTTAGATCACGAATCTTCAGTTTTCTTTTCTAATATAAGCACTTTATAAACTATAAATTTATAAAACATGTATCTTCTATGCACAGATTAAATTCTCTCATGAGATTTGACAAATATTTTCATTACCATTCTGTTCATTTCTAATTTTCATTGTAAATTTCTTACTACATGGTAAACACTAAATTCTGTAATACATGGCAAACACCAATATATGGTAAACATTATTAGTTCTTCATCTTTTGTTATTATAAACAATGCGGCAATGGAAAACATATAAATGCCCACTTATGTGTATACAAATTTACACACAGAATAAATTCTAGGGGTGAAAGTATGACTCAAAAGTTAAATGTATTAGTAATTTTGAAAGATATTGCTATATTATCTTCATAAAAATTGTATTAATGGTTATTTCCAAAACTGGCTACGAGTTTCTCAATTTGGGGACCATAATCTTGGGGTTCCATCCATGAGTCCTCTTCATTCTAAGATTACAGCTATGTTAAACTGGGGGGTGATGGTACATGCCTGTAATCCCAGGTATTCTGGAGGCTGAGGCATGACAATCTGCAAGTTCTAGCCTGGGCAGTTTAGCAAGACCCTGCCTCAAAATAAAATTCAGAGGGCTGGGAGTTTTGCTCAGCAGTGGAGCATTTGCCTAAGGCCCTGGGTTCAATCCCCAGGATTACGAGGAGAAAAAAAAGCACTAAGTCAATTTGTGTCTTCACTCTAATATTAGTCTTAATAAAAACACTCGGAATCATACACATCTCACAACTGAGTACTGCGATGTGATCCTGGTGCCTGTGTCTGTAATCATTTTGGCACAATGCAGCACATTTAGGAGCACAACCTATTCTTTCAAGTTAGAGACTGCACCGTAACTGTGACTCTGAATACCATTACATACATTGAGAGGAGTCCCGCCTTGTGGAATGGCCGAATGGATCACAAATAACAACGCTGAGGTATGGACGGAGCATAAGGTATGGAGTAGATGGTGCTGGGCAGTGACTGAAAGCAGGCCGAGACTAGGGGAAGAGTCTTCATGGGAAGGTGGGACGGCAGAGGGGGGTGGCCTCAGTTTTTACAGCTTTTCATCTGAAAAATCAATCCTAGTCAGTGCCACACAAGAAAACTAAAACTTACATAAAAATACATGTAACCCTCACAAGTTTGAAGGGTCTGAAGACAGAGATTAGGGTGGTCCAGCAGCTGGAAAGTGAGGATCCCCAAAGCCTGACGTTAAGTCCTGGAGGCCTCATGCTGCCCTGGAGCTGTCTGGACCGGCCAGACCCCGGCCGAAGACAGCCCCTCAGCTCCTGCACAGCTCTGCACGCAGCACACTTCATCCTTTGTTTCTTCCCTTTCCTCCAGCTTAACTTTTGCACTAAATGCCCTTAAAAGTCAGTGAACTTCATTCTGATTCTACAGGGATGTCTTAGAACTAAACACTGAAAAACTAGACTTTATTTTTAAAGGGAATGGCATCAAAAATTTGAGTTCTTTTAGATAATTTTAATACTGTATTGACACAGTTTTGCAGTTAAGTTCTCCACCTCGGCCATGTAGAGTAGAGGTCAAAAGGTAATGCAGATATTTTTGCTTTGCTGACACCCACACCTTAGCATCAAAGGTTTATGTGTGCCACTACTCGGGAATCCTTTCACTGGAGCAAAGGATCCTGTAGCTTTTCTTTAAAAAAATAAAATAAACCCACCCAGATAACTCCTGTCTGCAAATCTGCTGTCACCGAGCTCACTGTGGTGGCCCTGGCACCTACCCACCAACAGCCCACACCAGAGCGGTGTAGAAATTGGCCCGCGAGGCAGAGCCAAGGTGGTGGAAAGGGAAGTTCTACCGTAGCTTAGGGAGAAGTTTAAGGAGTCCTGGAAAATCAAGTCAGTTTTCTTTTGTCTTTGTCTTTCATAGAGGCCCTGAGTTTCTGGCAGCCCAGATACTGTCAGGATGAACCCAGCACACGGAAGAGACGGCACTGAGGGAAGGCGCTGAGTCCCCACACTGAGCCCAGATGGATGATGCCTATTCTGGAGGTCCAATTACATGAGCCACACGTTTCCCTGACTATTAAAGGCTAATTCTGTTTGAACTGGGCTTTCAATTACATCAAGATACAAACATTTAGCTTGACCTTTAAGGTATATCAACACCTTCTTTCCATTGTCCAGCATTATTTCCCACAACTGCCCTTAATACATGCCAACAGCACAAACTGCTGCTTCCTGACCACATGCACTGCACTTCCACAGCTCTTTCGTTCACCAAGCTGATACCGTACAAAACGCCGCCCATCGACTCTTCCCACGTCTACGGACCTGTACTCTACCTTTCATGGCTTACGGCCTACTACAAATCATCCATGAAGTCTTCTCTGATCTGAGAAGGTCACAGCCCAGTGGAGCGCAGAACAGGTACTCTTTGAAAGAGATGCAACTGTGTTGCAGCACATCAGATAATACTCACAGCATGCATCTTACTGTGTAAGAATTAGTTATGGTCAACAGAAAGTCAGTTTACCAGCTGAACTCTCGAAAGAACACAGTAAGGCTGGTGAAGCAGCTACTGCTGGAAACAGGGCAAGTAGGGCGTGGGGCTGGGTTGGACTGGAACCTACTCTACCAGCAGCCCCGAACTGCACAGATACTCTGCTGCCTCTTGACAGCAGGAGGACAGAGCTCATGCTGCGTCTGGAGAGCAACCCACTTCTATCTCTCAGATTGTTTGCTCACCAAGGGATTAAGATATTCAAATGAGTAATCCCTTAATTCGGCAAAGGACCAAACACATTGAATGCTAGTCCTCTTGGAATCAATTTAGAGGAGTTCTTGTGGGGTTTAAAGAAATAAATCTATACATAACAGAAATAAACCTTTATGACATCTATGGTTACCCAAACAAGACTGACTCCTACTTTTTTGAAAAGCAAAACTTCCCATCATCATTAATCTAAAGTGTCCTTTTGAATACACACGACTCTACCAATACCCATCCACAGAATCCAATTTAAGAGCACTAGGTGAAACTGTACTGTAAAAATACTTGGCAGATGGTATTCCCTATATTCAAGTTAGAACATGTGAATTTTTAAGCCACCAAGACTTCAAAACACAAGCCAACAAAGAATATGACTAAACCCTCAATTCAATTATGGCGACCACATGTAAGGAACCACCAAGCATGCAAGCAAATTCCAAGATAAAGCACTGCTGTTTTCAAAAGGCTAACGACCTGGCAGAGAAATGAGAAAAGTAAAACAACCAGAATGTAATGAAGTGGTACATGGAAGCTGGAAGCTGGCAGTGGTGGCACATGCACGAATCCCAGGACTCCAGGAAGCCGACGCAGAAGGGTTGCAAATTCAAGCCTGGCCTGGGTGATGTAGCAACTCATTGAGATCTTGCTTCAAAATAAAAACTAAAAAGACTGGGGAAATAGCTGGGTTCAATTTCAACTACAGTTTCTCTCCCCCAAAGTCATACAAGGAATCTGAAGAACTAAGATGTGAGTTTACATGAAAGAATGCACCTGTTCACTTAAGGCACAGGTTATATGAAAAAGTTATTACTTGAGTTTGACCTAAGAGAATAAGTAGGCTTAAAAATTTTTTAAATATGCACACTGTTTTTAAAAGTCAAAGCACACTACAAAGTAAATCATAAAAATAACAGTTCCCACCTAAAATTCCTATTTCCCAGACCTACCCTTCCCAACTTTTTCCTTTGTCATTTGCTCTCATATAGTCCATAAACATGTGAATACCACTTCCTCTGGACCACTCATGTTAAATGGACTCCCTGCCTTCCAACGAGGAAAATGAGGGTATGGCTATCTCACGTCTTCCTCTTAGATGTTAAAATGCCCTTCTCAGCACCAACTCTATCCTTTGCAACTGTAGCTGTCACCCTTGTTAGCGCCCACTGATTTCAAGTCCATCTCCTCTACCAGGCTGTGCGATGCTTACCTTTGTGCCCCGAAACTAGAGGTCAGTGCCTGGTCCTTGGTGGAAACTCAGGTTTGCCGACCTGACTTAAACTGACAGTGATCTAACAGCATAAACCTATGAGGGGCCACCTGCAGACAGCCACCAACACCACAGCACAGTCCAGTGACACTGCCAGGTGACTATGACAAGAACTCCAATTCCAGAAACCACCTTTTACCAAAAAGAGACTTACAGATGAGAAGAGACACTGTCAAATTCAGTATCCCAGAATTCCCCCAAGTTTTATTCCTGGCCACTGCCCATGGAAAGCTGCTCAGGACTAACCCTCAACATACTAATGTTTCATAGCTACCCCTGGAACCATTCAGAAGTTCTTTTGTTTTGTTTTTTAAAAACCAGTTATCTCAAGATAGAATTAAAAACTCAAAACATTAATTTCTACCTCCTTTAATACAGGAGAGAAACCAAGGCAGACATTTTCAAAGACTCTCCAGGCAGCAAACTCTGGTTACAGGAGATAATCCAATTACTGTAGGAAATCATTTTGAGTGAGTGTCACATCTGCGTTGATGCCAAACAGCACCAAGGGTGCTGTTTCCTTTGGTCAGGGGCAACCATGGCTGAAGACCCCTGCACCCTGCTCCTTACAACAGACAGAGCTGTAACAACCCAGGAGCCGCCCGAGGATATAAATATCGAGGAACATACACATCCTGGACCTACTTACACATCTGACCTACACTTACACACCCAAGACAAACTTATGTATCTGACGTAGACTTATACGTCCTGGACACACGAAGATGCTTAGTGAACAAAAGTGAACTATTCAGTGAGCAACCGTGACACTGGCATATGTGCTTAAGAGAATCACTGTTACACTTTCCAGATGTCTAAAGGCTTTTTTAAATACTTGTTATTTTGAAATCATTTCAGGTTAAAAGAAGTTATAGATACAATACAAGAAATTCACATATATGCTAAACTGACATTTAGCAAATATTAATTTTCTTTTATTTAACTTTACCATATTCTTCCTTTCCATGTACATGTATTTCTCTGACATATATTTTTCCTCAATTTTTGAGAGTAAGTTAGATAAAAAGTTTGGGCAAAATAGCCTAGGTAGTCCTTTCATTTTTAAAAGATGAACAGTGATCATCAGTGAGAGTTATGCTTAACCATTACAGTATTCACTTAATTTTATTTATTTATTCATTTTTTGAGACAGGGTCTCACCATGTAGCTCAGGCTGGCATATAACTGCTTGTTAATTAAAAAGCCCTGAAGCAAATGACAAAATGTCAATATCAATATACTTTTGCTAGCTAGCATATTTGTCTTAAAAACGTAAGTTAAATATTCCCTTTGTGAATTAATCCACCCCAAACTGAAAATCTTACCCAAAGTCCCTGACTGCCTCTCCACAGCACCCAATGCCCTTGTCAGATTAAACACAAAAGTAAAAGCTTTTAATAATCTATCCTACCACATTTGGGTTATAATTTTTTTCAAGGTTTTAAAAATGAAAGCATATTCTACTTCTACACAAAAGGACGGTCATCTCTGACTCACTGTCCTCATCTAGAGTGAAGCAGACAATTAGATTATCATCATAAACACTCTTCCCTATAATTAAAGTCTAATCATGCTTAATTTTTCTATTAAATAATTAACAGTATTGTGCCCATTACTTACTCAACAGGAATAAATCGGTCATCTAGCTTGACAAAAAATGGAAGAGGGGAGGAAAAAATAATTTACTCTCAAATATTTCCCACAGTTAAATCTTAAGATTTTTTCTTTTCAAAAAAAGCTCTATTTTTTAAAAACTTCAATAATGTAGATGTAAGCCAACTAATAAAATATAAGTAACACTAGGAGAATGAAAAGACATCTTTTCTCTGCAAGTTGTAAGTAGCTGAGATCCAACATATGATAAATGCTGAATTATAAAGACGATTATCAATAATCACAAGATACGTATATATGGTAATAAGACTTTATATCTATAAAGCATTTTGTAGTTTTAAAACATACCCCCCCCGCCGAATACTGGTCGGTACTCACAATGCCTTCATGAAAGCTGGGGCAACCTCTGGCCACCAAAGTCCGAGACAGGTGCCTCAGAGCCCTGCAGCTACGGGTTTCCCTAGCCAAGTGGCCTGGATGCTTAATCCTCATTTGCCCCAACTTTTCTATAGACTAAGCTCCAAGCACCTCCCGAAAGTTCAGGCTTTAAAAGGTAACACTACCAACTATTTGTAAGATAGGATCTAGTTTGTAATTCTGCCACAAACGTGTACTTTCTCATCTATGTGCTATTTTAACATTTATATTTTATATGTATGTTCAGGGTTCATATCTCCCAGAAATCCTGAAAGTCACCACAGGGCAAAGAATCAGGAAGTGAATTCATGCAATAAACTGAACTGGAAGAAGAACAGTTTATTGCAAAGCAGCTGAAAAAAGTGACTGTAGTTTTGTACTTTTTCCTAAGCACCAGTACAGGAATCTAGAACCTGCAAAAACACTCTGTTGCACATGCTGGTAATCTAGAAACAGTATTCTTTTTCTTGATTAAAAAAAAAGTTTTTTTGAAAGAATTTATTAACAAAGGCAGTCGCTCTGTAGAGAAAATGTCACTTTTGCTCAGGGACCTCTATAACTCGTCACATTATGCTTGTTCCAGTGAGGTATGGAGCAGGTAGTAGAACTCACTCAGTAACTTTGACTATCATTTCTAAGAAGAGAAAAGTATTATGGAAATTTTAAATGCTCCAGCCACTGGTGAATGTGAAATATACAAATGACACCACCTGTGCTGCTTCCTGGGTGGACCCTGATGGTAAGGAACAATAGGACACCAGCCACCCCAGGTGCGTCTGAGGCCCCCAGCGGGCACCAAGATGTCCTACCAGGACTGGAAGCCACTGCCTCCATAAAACTTATCTAAAATAGGCCCCAAGTCCATCAAACACACAGAAACTTACTACTATAGATTCAATGCTTAGAAACTGTTAAACTTCCTAACTTGTTTATACTTTCAGCTTACAGTTTCTTAGAATTGTGCTTGACTTAATTACTACCCTCTAAAGATGCTCTGATCTGATCTAAAGTGACTGCCTTTTAAACAGCAAGTGTTTCAGTGCTTCAGTAGTTTACTTCTTGACAACCTTCCACCAACTGTATCTTTTAATAGAGAAATTAAAATACGTAACATTCTAAGGGGATTTTAGGCTGAACAGATTGTGATAATTATTTAACGATTCTCATATGTCGTATTCTTCAAGGCTAGACTAAGAAAATAAGCAATAGTACTAACCTGGCTGTCTACACCACAGTCAGCAGTGATCACTTCGATTAAATTTCCTATGAATTAGGGTTGTATTATTTTTTAAAAGTAGGCTATTGTTCTTAAAAATAACACAGTCGTTAACAGTGATTAACTGCAGGAAAAAAACTCATCCATAAATAGTTTTGAAATTTTCCTATAGACGAAGATAAGTAAGGCAACAGTATGCAAAACAACTTTTCCAAGACCTTTATAGTTTCCAGACAACCCTTCCCTACCTTTCTGAGCACCACTCCCTACCTGATGCAGTTGATGCTGTTTAGTTTTTCTTGCCAACCTCTTTACATTAAGAGTGAAAGGGATCTAACCCTAGCTATTTACATTATTCACACACACACACACACACACACACACACACAAAATTTGTAGTGCTGTTTTATGACTTCTATCTTAATCGGAAACATCTTTGTTTAAAAATTTAAAAATACAGTCAAACACAAAATCAGAACTGAGACCAAGCATTCCCTCTCCATCGCCCTCGGTGTCCTGATCCTGCCGTGGTGCCTGGGAGGCAGTCTACGGCTGACACAGCCTGTCCCCGAGCACCACTAAGCACATGGCCCTTGTTCCTGCCTGGCTCTTACACCAGGTCACCGCTGTACTCTTGTGCTTCCCTTTTCCTACCTGAATGCAGGTCCTTCGTCTTCCCTAACACTGATCAGACAAGGATCTCCACTATAAATTCCTGGAAGAAAAGGGAAGTATATCTCCTCCCATATCCAGGACTCTTACAGGTGGATATATGTGAGTACCTATAAGTAACCAGGAATAATGTGTACTTTGATGAGTATTTTGTTTTGTTTTTGTTTTTGATTTTTAAAACAGGGTCTCGCTATGTAGCCCAGGCTGGCCTTGAATTCTCAATGATCCTCTGGCCTCAGCCTACTGAGTACTGGGATTACAGGCATGCACCACCACACTTGGCTTTAATGAGCATTTTGGATTATGATTCTAAATTATAACTTAATCTTCACTAATTTAACCCAATGAACTTTTGTTATTCTATGTTTGGTAATAAAGTTTTTATAAAGAGATGTATTTCTAAAAATATATTTTAATGAATAGAAGTATTTGAATCAAACTAACCATTTCTCATCTATAATTTGTTCTTGATCTCTAAGTCAGGAGTCTTTTTTTAAGTCAGACGTTCTTAATCGTTTTTGTCATGGATATTTTGAGAGTGAAAACTATGAACTTCTCTGTAAAAAAGCGTAACATTCACAAAATTTTACATATAAATTTGGATAAAAAATTCTTGAGGTTCACCCATGAGGCCCATGGTTAAGAATCTCTACTTTAAGTGAATTTAAGAGTTTATTTTTGTTCCTGTTAAAGTAGTTTTGCCAAAAATTCACTAATTCTTCAACTTCTAAGCTCTCTTATGATTACATTTATTTTTCTCTGATTATTTACAAATTATTGGTTAAAAACAAAAAGTGGGCTGATTCCTCACATTTGTAAGTTACTTGCCATCTTTCACTAGGAAACAGAGCAAAGTTAAATAGACTACAATGTGAATAAATCTATACAGGCCTCATCAGTGCCATGCTTTGATAGAAATACATTCACACAAGGACATGAGCAGAGCTCCCCCCCAATACTAAATTAAAAAATCTCAAGGACCTAGCATAGAACAAATGTTCAATAAATGTTTTTGCTGTTGCTTATGCAAGACAGGGATGTTAAAATACTAAAAATTTCAAATTATCAATCTAATCACTCAGAAACTCTTATGTGGATTTATAATTATCAAAGCAAATTCCATTTCTATTAATATATAATCTACTTACACAAGTGAGTATATATTTATCTTTGATGTTTGCCTTTTAATTACTTTTATTCAAAGGAGCCAGGCAATCAAATAATCACAGTGCCTCTAGAATGTCATTTTTAAGAAATCCTTTTCAGTGACAATAACAACTGGAAATGTTATTTTCACACTAAAATTTCTGCATGAGAATGATTTTTTATTCCCTGCAAATACAAACCATGCCAACTATTTTCACTGTCAGATTAAAAATTAAGTATGAAAACACGCACACGGTCCTGAGGTAGGCTGCTGGGCACACATAAGTATTAATGTAAAATTCTCACCTGTAATGTACATGTGTGACTGTTGGTTTCCTGTATCCGAGGATCCAGGTTTGAATGTCTAACACCTCGCCTTTGGGATAAGCTATGGTTGTATCTATTATCCACTGGAGGCCTTCTGATTTGCTCTCTGAGAATGAAGAACACAGTGGCTTAAAGTTGACCAATTCTTACTTGCAACAATACAGTACAGATGACTTGAACAGTATAAAGCTTATCAATGTACCTTTTACTGTGAAGAAAACGAGATGAACTGTGGTGATTGTGTTCCATAATGTATTTAGGAGGAGATCAGGGATTTCTTACTGTTATAAAACAGGTGAATTTCAACTCAAATGACAGAACACTATTACCTACTAAAAATACAAAGCACTCAGTATTCAGCACATCTATGCGCTCTCAAGGTCTAATTTGTATTTTATCACCCTATAAAAATGGGCCTATGAAAAAATCAAAAGGTAAACCTCACATCAGAAAAATAAAAAACAGACTTCAAAGCAAACCCAGATCATTCACTAAATATAATACTAATACAAAGATTTGCAATACTTGGGAAACATTAATAAATACTGGAACACAGCAGTAAAATTAAGCACCTTTAGACAAGTTTTTTTTCAGTTCCTTGTGTTGTTTGAAAAACAAAAAACTCCCAGTTCTAGCAAGGTACACAGAAGTGAGACAGTCAGCCTTCCTGTCCTCTGGAAGGCAACGCGGTAAGCACTGTTAGGGAAGAGGAGGGGAGTTTATTCAGTTTCACCCTTCACGCACCGGTTGTGTTCCCAGCACACAGGAAAGCGCTGGGCAAGAATTGAAGAGAGAATTCTCACGGAGAGCGATGACAGGCACACTTGAAAGAGTAACGGGCTGTTCTGTGTTTCAAGTATCTTAGAGATCCCTAAAAACATGTAATTCATTTTCAAGCCTAAGTCAAAATTCACATTAAGAATCAATGGTAAAATACTTTGCTTGTCAAATACTTAAAAACTAGCCTTAATTTCTTTAAGGACTTTAAAATACCATTCTGAAAGGAAGAAAAAAAAATCTGTAAAAATAAATTTTAAAAATAACATTCACTCATTAATCTATTTTTTTTTCAGATTATATGTGTGATTTATTGAAAAAAAATGAATACGCTTTTGGATATTTCCAACTTGGTGTGTGTTTTCTGGAAATTCTATGAGCAAATATTGACATCATCATCCATTTACTGAGACAGGGTCTCAGTAGATATTCCGAGATAGCCTGGAATGCATGGTGAGCCTCCTGCCTCAGCTGCCCAACTACTGAGGTTACAAGCATATAACTTGTAAAGCCACATCCAGCTTTTAAAAAATCACTTTAAAATAACATAGTAGTGTTAAAGGGGCAGAGTTTATGTAAAGAAATACATTTTAACAAGCTACCAGTGATATATAGGTAGAAATGTTTAGGGGTAAAGTGTACTATTTTGAGATGCATTAAAATGCAAAGAAGATGGAGAAGTAGACTGAATATCTTCCACAGAAGAGAGATATAACAGTGTAAGTAAATATAGTTCAAAATGTTACAGAATCTAGTTGGTCAGCTCACTGATACCCACTGTAAAATTTTTTCAACTTTCACGTAAGTTTGAAAGCTTCATAATGGAATGATGCGGAAGAAATCACCATGGTTCAGTTTAGCATCTGTTATATCATAAAATAAACATACAAAAGATACAAACACTATTAAGATTAATCAAATTTTGATATGCGCGTGCATCATAAAACAATCACAAAGGCATGGCTTGTGTTCACAGGGGATAAAATGCTAGTAAGTATGAATTCTAAGGCAAATAAAATGCAAAATACAAAATCACAGAGAAGAAAACAGCAAAGCACAGGTCAAACTAGTTTTCAGGTGTGCGGTAATCTTCCCAACACAGGTAGAATAATTGAAGCAGGACAAATACAGACTACTTCAGCCACAGCCGCTCTCCACAAGGAGACCGCGGGGTCTGCAGGCACACAGCACCTTCCTCTGCAGCCTGGAGCACCACGGGCTCTCTCAGCGTGGCTCAGCCGACACTGCCATGGTGTCTTTCTAGCACTGGAGCTATTCTTAACTTTTCCTTTCTACTAAAAAGATTCAATTCATCTTTTTAATAGATGATGAAGGATTACGGAAGCTAACTGTCAAGGAGCTGCTTGAAAAAAACAATGAAAGGAAGATACAGCACAGCCTCCCGGGCATCATTTTCTCTTTTTTTTTTTTTTTTTTTCCCTCTTTTTGGTACCAGGGATCGAACTCCCAACCTTGCACTTACTTGCCAGAGAGGAGATATAGCCACTGAGCTATATCCCCAGCCCTGCCCATCTGTTCATACAAGCGGAGTTGAGTGCCATTCCTGTCAATTTTTCTTAATTTAAAAATATTAAAATAGCAAAATGCAAATAAGGAAACAGGGCTAGTGAAATTCCTATGTCTTCTCACTAGGCCATCTCCAGGAAAGTTGCATCTTTGAGTCTGGTTTACTTTCTCCTGGCTATAAAAGTAATATACACTCACTATTTAAAGAAGTGGAAAATTCAGAAAAGTATTAAGAAACAGAGACAATCACTCATGTTACAACTCAAAGGAATGGTCACCGCTCACACTTTGGTATCTCCCCCTCGCTCATTTCCTGCGACTTCCATATACAGACTTGAGCTCACACAGTTTTCACCGGAGTTGTCGGACCCCGCCCTGCGACTGTTATAGCCTAAGCACTTTGCCACACCAATAAAAATCCTCCGGAAATACCATCTGCAGCAGTTGTGCTCTAGTCTGGTGTTTGGCTGTTGGGTGATTATTAGGTCATTCTCTCTTTTGGCTGTTACTAACTTTTTGCTGTTATAAATAATGCTGCATAAATTTTGCTGTTATAAATTTGCCTATTCTACAGACTATTTCCTTCTGACAAATATTATTTGTAAAGGAATAATGGGATCATTTATTAACATGTTAAGAGTCTTAGTAAATACAGCCACACTACATTAAATTTATTTTATGTGTTAAAAGCAAACAAAAGCTTTCTAAATTTGATAAACGATAAATTAAAATTTTTAGTTTCATCTTCTCGCTGAATGTTAGTTCTGACAAAACTATAAAAAAAAATTTACCTTTTAATTAGAACAAATAAGAAATGCTGAAAACCATCATACCTAGTTCTTTAGCATCTCCTCCTGCTGGACTTCCATTTTCCTGTCGTGCTACAAGTGCACTCAAAATAATTTGTGTTGCCCCAACCCTTGGCAAGGTAACATGCGTAAGAAATGGCAAGTTATTTTTCTTGGCAAATGCCTGACTTGTTTCTCTTCTCTTCCTGAGGAAGCCCCCTTCCGGGAACAAAACAATCCATTTTCGATCTCTGCTTCTGTAATTATTTTCTAGGTGCTTCTTCAGAAGCACCAGCTGTTGGTCACGATGAGATTTTCCCTACAAGGTAGACACACAGTCAGGACAGGTACATAGGAAATAAAAATACAGCAGTAAGATTACAAGTAATAGCTGGGCATGGTGGCATACGCCTGTAATCCCACACTAGGGAGGCTGGGGTAGGAAAATCTCTGCAAGCACGAGGCCAGCCTGGGCCAAGAAGTGAGTTCAAGGCCAGCCTGCACTAAAAAGTGAGACCCTGTCTCAAAAAACCCTACCCAACTCAACCCAACCCGACTCAAATACAGTAATAACCACTGCTAAATTAAAACCCAATTACAGCATAGTAATTTTCCCCTACTAATGTCCTTTTTTGAACTCTGTGATAAAAAGAGAGATGCTATTACCACTTAGACAAACTTTTTTTCTGAAAGACACAATTTGCTGTGATTGCCCTGCAAGTACACTCATTTCAATTTAATGACTATGCACTGAGTGACTCTTATTACCAAGCACTGTCCCAGGCTCTGGAGACAGCAGAGTAACAGGAGGTCTTCAAAGAGCTGCTATCCTAGTTTGCAAAGTGGTAAATAGGGAGTGCAAACTCAACTGGTGCTATGTGTTTGGAAGAAAAGAAAGGTGTCCAGGCACACACCTGAAATCCCTACACTCTAGGAGGCTGAGGCAGAAGGACTGAAAGTTTGGGCTCAGTCTGTGCAACGTGGCAAGACTGTCTCAAAATAAAAAATATGGAAAGAGCCAGGGACATAGTCCAATGTGAAGGTGCTGGGTGCAGTCCCCTAAACTGCTCTGACAAGATGACATCTGTGAGGGAAAAAAGCCAGATTAAGATGAGAGTAAGCACATTCCAAATGACAAGAGCAAAAGGGCAAAGGCCCAGAGGTGGGAAGAAGCTTGGCACCTTAAAACAAGAATACAAGGCCAGTGTGGCAGGTGTCAGTGATTGGAGAGACCACAACTAACGGACTTTGTGCATGGGTAAATAGTTTTGGACAAGAAATTCCTGGGTAGTTTTCAACAAGAAAGGGTCATAATATTCAATCAAAAATCCACAGGCTTCTATGACAGGAAGACTAACGAAGATAAGTCAGGGGCAACTGCAATGGCCCACAAAGGGAGCTGGATGAGAGTCAGCTATGGGGTCCTCAGGAGATGCAAGTGCATTCAGGGAAAGACGTGAAAGCTAAAGTAACGAGGGCCTGTGATGGGCTGGGTCCGAGCTGTGAGCAAAGCAAGAGAGGAAACAGACTGACGTGAAGACTGAAAACCAGGATCCAGGAAAGTCTTTAGGAACGTCCAAAACTGAAAACCAAGTTATCATAAAGCTGTTCCTCTCAAATTAACTTTTTAATAATTTCAACCAACACAACTGTAGAAGCTCCTCAAAATAATTAGTATACTTTCATTCTTAGATTAAATCTATCCCAAATGGAAAACAAGGAAGACTTTTTTCTTAGCTAGTTTGCTGAATTCAATTCATTAAGATAGCTTTTAAGTTTCCAAGGATACATGTGAAATATTTTTACTATTCTTAGAAGATCTTTTCAAAAAATGGTCTAGCAGCAAAGTCCCAGTAGATTTTAAGACATTAATACTTTTTCTATTCTATCCTCACTTTGCCTCATGTTACACATTTTTATTACTAATCTCTGAGGGAAAATTTTGCTCGAGAAACAAATCTGCAAATCACTCAGGTACCTTGAAAAACAAGTCTGTATGTATGCAAAATTTACAGAGCAATTATAAGGAAAACATATACCAGAATACGTGGCTTTTCACTACGATCCCCCATGAGGTGTACTGGCCTCGTCTTCGTAACTGAGGTTCATCATTAGGATCCACTGTTTCCTGCACTAGAGACCAGACCACTCGGCGTGGTTTTCCTCAGGACCCCTCAATTGCTAAGCTTTCTGCTGGTTCAGTAGCCTTGAGGCTGGGGCTCAGGTCTTCATTAAGTTGTCCGCGCACTGTTCACTTTGTTTTGACCTGGGGGCCAATCCCTATCACCATCTCTTCCTGAGGCCTCAGCCCATGCTTCTATTTATCTCCCTGCCTGGGACACTGGCAAGAATGAGTCCAGAAGAGATCAGAGAATTGCAGAGCATGCAAACAAAAGCATGTACATAAAAAACTGTGTGGAGCTGAGTACATGTGCTTGTGATACCTAATTTCACTCAGCTTGGAAGTTTTCTAATCATTTCCAGCTTATTTCTAAATTTGTGCTGCTTAGAAGAAGCTTCATTTGATTTGCCAGCTTATTCATTAAGTACTTATGGGCAAAGCACTCCACAATCCAGGTTAAAACTGCTAACATAAACACCAAGTAAATGTGGCATCACCACATATAAAAAGTTTTCTATGCTGTATTTTGAGTTTCCATTTAGGAACAAATGAAGAACGTGATACCATTAGCATACTAGGCTATGATTCTTCTTCCTACACTAAATCATGCCTTACACTTTGGACCCTTCCCAATGCATTCGTCCATCAAATCCATACCTACTGTTTAGAATTTAGGTCAAAATACCATTTTCTCTGGTAATGTTTTTCTTGTTTCATAGAAATCAGACACGCTCTTTTCCTACCATGAATGCCCACATTTCTTATTAATTAGTTAATCAATTTTGCTCCCTACTGGTTTACTGAGGTATTTTCTCTATCATATAACAGGGCCCAATAAGTAAAAATACAAGTAATTGTTATGGTTGATACATTGTGTCAACTTGAGCAGTTTAGAAGGTTAAGGGAGAGACTCAGCAGGGAGCCAGGGTTCTTACTTTGTAAATATCCTCACCCTGTGCAAAGGAGGGCAAGGTCGTTTTGTGAGTGCTACACCCACCCTGGAGGGTGGGGAGACGGGACACATCTGTGTACAATATAAGGGTAGAGAAGAGGCTTTTTTTTTTTTTTTGCTCTGCTGCTGCCTTAAAGTGTTGCCCCAGTGCCATACCACCCTGCCTTGGAACTAGCTGATTATGGACTGAAATCTCCACAAACTGTGAGCTAAATAAACCTTTCCCTGCTTCACTTGGGTGTCAGGTGTTTTGCCCCAGCAATGAGAGAGAAAAGTAACCAAGACAGTAATATAGCTAGTGATAGTGGTGACCAAAACAAAAATGATGGTGAAGGCCACAGAGACTGCTCTGAGTGTTTCATGTGTATTACTTAATCCTTGCACCTGTTTGAGAGGGGTTACTGTTTTCATTTGAAAAATGAGGACCTTTGATCACATACATAATTTGTCTGAGTCACCTAGCTAAGAAGGTGCAGAACACAGGAACGTGGCAGATGGAAGCTAAATGTTTACTAGACTGAACTGTGCCTTCAGGGGAGAGTAGAGATTAGAATAAGCACCTTGCTACTGAGGTATGCTCTACTTCGGACTGAAGTAAATGTTTAGAGAATGAAGACTCAAGAGCGAGAGCTCCTCCACACTCTGGATCTGGCTCTGCTTACTATAGCTGGTTTGGTCATGCCCCTCTGCAGAGATGGGCTGATAAGGCTTATTACCATGAAAGATAATGCTCATCACTTACCTGCCTTATAAAGAAGTCTCCGTGAATTAGAGAAACAATTCCGAAGTTTGTATACTTAAAAATATGATCCATCAACCACATCATTTGAGCAACAACCTACAATATTTAAAAACAAAAGCTAAGTAAGTAAAAGCCATATGACTACAGTCTAGCCAAGTCTCCCAAGTTTTAAATATAATTAACCAGGTATATTCTTAACTAACCTAAATATTTTAAATCTAATGATCTTTCTTCATTTATAGGATGATTACTAA
>RJWT010020958.1:0-17770 GCA_004365215.1 Cuniculus paca | reverse complement strand
ACATACTGATCACCTACATATGAAGGAAAGAGACCTTGGAAGGGGCTGAGGGTTGAAGGCAATTTTTCTGTCATCCTATCTTCTTTGGCATTTGAAACATCATAAGCATGTGTTTGTGTATTGCTTGTAGAATGATTCTAAAGAAAACACAAAGGGTTTTCTTGTATTATCTTAGTGAGGCACTGTGAGCTCCTCAAGGGTTCATAATTTATTGTGAGGGTCGGGGGGGCTCACGCATGCAGAGCTTTTATCATAAGTCCTGGCACAGAAGATGTTCATGTAGTTCGTCCTCCTTGACCCTCCCATAAATACCTCTGTCATTAGTGTCTTACACTAAATGGGATGACCCAAACATCATTTTATGTCTAAAGATGAAAAAAATGCTGCAAGTGCAATTATTCTTTTATTGTTCATTTTCTTCTACGGATCAGTATCACATATTCTCTTTATAAATGAACACAGCGGTTTTTCAGTTTTCAGTATACCTATACTTACTAGATTCTTCTTAAGGTCCTTTGCTATCTCACAGCTTCCCTTTCCCTGCTTGGCTCCGATATGCCTTCATCACGATTGTGCACTCCTTGGCATCCTCTCTCATGTGGCTCTCAGAAAAGCCCATGTGAAATCCTGAAGGGCAAACAAATGTCAGCAACAAAATACACCAGAAAACCTCAGCAACTTTCACGTTCTGTCTCCCATTACCTCACCTGCTCCTTTTCCTGGCTCACATCCGGATTACACATCTCGCACTTTCCCTGATGAGCTGGCAATACCACTGAGACAGGTCCTAGTGTTCCACCCTGTGTTCATCCTGTAAATATTTATGGAGGGCTTATGAAGTGTCAGGGGTGTGCTAAGGTTGGAGAATAACCATGAATAAATCAGCTCTTGCAAGCCACACACTTAAACTACGATCTTCCCCTGTGCTTATGCAGTCCAGGTCATTCAAGTCTTGTCTTCCAAGCTTAACATGAATATCATCCCTCTAATCTTTATAATTGTCCAGGAGCTGCCATGATACAGTTTGCTAATAATATTATATTTTATGTTGGTTGGCTAAAAAAGAAAATCCAAGCTACAGTTCATTTTCTTTTATATTTTCTGCCTACAATAACCTTCCTTTCTGGGTCATAAATTAACAAAGTAGTTTTAACTTTATGAGCAATGAAAGCTGTTAGCCATGATTTTTAAAAGATGTTTAACATAAAACCAGATTGGACATGATTGCGGCCATGTGCCTTGATCCAGCAGGACCCTTAGAATGCTGTCACAATTGCCACGAAGGGTCAAATGAGTTCAGTCAGTTTTGTAAGGGGACTTTACTGGGAAAGATAGATTCTTGTAGGATATAAAGGGGATTAGAGGTTTACCTTTCTATTAACTATACTTCATGTAACTCTATCCTCCCTGGAAGGCTGGGAAACCATTTAGGTACTATTATTTGAAATAAATGACTTGCTGTGATGGTCCTAGCACTCTGCTACTTTGTTTTTGAACAATGTTAATATTAATTCAGATATTTGTACATCTTTAGTGAACTTCTAATTAAACTCATCACAGTGAATTTTCTGATAGAACTGTTTTTGTATGTTTAATTTCTCTTGAGGGGAAAAAACTCAAAGAACACAGAATTTAAGGGTTAGAAAATAAAAGAAATTAAACCTATCCCATGTGAAACTCACCTCTGAATCTGGCTGTTGGGATCAACTCAAATATTGTGTCTGTTGAAAGAATATGAGTAGGCCATCTTTGAAGCATGCTTGGGGATAAACAGTCCTGCTTCAGAATTTCAAAATTCAGGATATGTTTTCTTGATTTTCTTTTAACAGTAAAATAATTGCCCAGGTGTAAGTAACATAGCCTGCTACCATGTTGATTTACACCTAAAACGAAAAATCTTAAATTTAGACAGGGTGGAGTTATACCAAGTGATTTTGATTTGTTTTAAAATCACTGCTCCTTTTGATTCTTGAAACTTGTTCCCTCTCCTTTCCACTCAGTTGAAACTGTCTTCTCATCCATCTGCCACTCCCTCCCTCTTGAGTCACATTCCTTTTAAGTATGAATTCACTCAACTCTTGCCTCCTCAAGCAACTCTGCACCAAACTATTCCTTTACAATGTTTCAATCCAGCCAGAACAAAATTCCAAGAGAAGGAATGTGACTCCAAGCCAGAACCTTATCTTTTTATAGAACAGAATGAAATCCACAGCTATTTGACTTGTACTAGATACAGTGCATGAGTACTTAATAAGACAATTTGATGATGAAGTGCCCTGGGCAAGAAAACCACAAGGAAATTCCAGAGAAAGGAGCAGGGCCAATTCCTGCAACAAATTCAATTTACCTCGCCAAATCACAACATGTAATTGATAATGGCAGTGAAGAAAAAAAAGAAAGAAAGAAAAAAGCACAAAAGTTAATCCTTAGGCACTATGCTCATGGTATTCAATTATAGCATGGAAAATACACGTAATAAAATATACCAGGAGATTAACACTTATAAAACTGTGAGCCTTTGCAACATCTATTGGGCTCACCCTAATGTGTTTAGTAAGGCATCAGATACAGGCCCTCATTCATTTGTAATTCAAATTACAAACTTAATCTCCTATAAAGTTAGACATTAACAAACATGGATGATCATTTAAACATATTTGTATAGTCAGTCTCCACATGGCGCTGCTTCTTTTTGTAACAAACAGGGCAAAATAGAACCTTAAAAGATTTTCTTTCCCTTAGAGACAAGTGGCTTCTTCAAACTTCCTCATGCCGTAGGCATAACTGCTATCCACAGATATCAGCTAGATAATATGCAGATGCTGGCAAGATTCAACTTCATTCCTATGGCAAGGGAGGGAGCTGGTAGGGACCTAGAAGGGGTGAAACAAGCCTGAACATGCATATTATCTCAACGTGTCCCTGCCTCCAATTGTTCCTTGTGTCGAAGACCCTAACAGACCTGTACATGGTGAGACAGTGATTTGGGGGATGAGGCTCCTCCATCTCCTCTGAACTAACTTTGTATAAAGTGTTTTCCTTTTTTGTTTTTTTTTTGTTTTTTTTTTTTGTGGCACCGGGGATTGAACTCACAACCTTGCGCTTGCCGGGCAGGCGCTTAGACCACTAAGCTAGATCCCCAGCAGTGTTTTCCTTTTCATTAAAATAATTGCCCCCCTTTGATTTCGTCAGTGGCAAGCGAAAGAACCTAGGTGGTCAGTAACATTTCGACCTCCATAAAAGCTCTCCCATGGCCTGAAAGTATAACTTATTCATACTGTTACTTCTTAATAATCTCTAAGAATTCATAGAAAATAAAAGAAGTGCCAAAAGAACAAAAGAAGATGCGAGGATGCTATATGTTACCCTAAATTGTAAATGGGGTGAGACGTGAATTCCACAAATTCTAGAATAAAATAAATGGAAACATTGTAGCCATATTTTAAATGTTAAAAGAACCAGGTGAAAGTAATTTTAATAGTATATTTCACTTAATTTAATATACCCCATGTGCTAGTCAATCTCAATTGTCAACTTTACTGAATTAAAAGATTCCTGGGAGGGGAGTGGACTGTTAAGGGTACTAACCTCACAGTAGCCTAAGGGGTTACTAGAAGGAGAAACCTAATTGGAGAAAGTGTGTCACAGGAGCATGTTCTTAGGGACTCTATCTGATTCTTGGTCCCTTGTTCTCTGGCTCTTCTCTCTCTACAGACTTCCTGGATGCTATGAATTGAGCAACTTTCTTGGCCCAGGCCCTTCTGCCATAAAGTTTCTACATGGAACCAGCTGGCTGAGGTCTGAAACAACGGGCCAAATTAAACCTCTCCTCCTTTAAATTATGCATGTTGGGCATTTGTTGAAGCAATGGAAAGCTGACCAATACATCCAAATATTATTTCTTCATGCAATAAACCTTAAAAATTGCTAATGAACTATTTTACTTCTTTTATTCTGCTACATCTTTAAAATCAGGTATGTATTTTTATGCTCATACCACATCATAATTAGAACCAATCACAAGCATTTGTTGGCATACTGGGCTGTTCAGCTGCTGATCTTCACAGTCCTGAAACTAATGATTATATCTTGTCAAAGCTGAGGCAATCACTTACCTGTTACTTTCTTATTAAAGGTGAATCCTCCTCAGGAAGTAGAAATGGGCTAATGATTGAGTGTGGCAGGGAAGGAGAACTATCAGGAGGGTATATTACAAAGGTGGCCAGTGTTGAGACACAAACTCAACTGTCCATTCCATCTTACACAGTTGTCTTCTGAGGCAGGCAGAGGTCCTTCATCTCAGCATGAGAAAGAGCAATTTATCTGTTAGCTTCCATTTCCTGTCAACCAAAGCTTACCTTACAGAACATTAACTCTCCTACACTTTCAGGTTACATGAATCTTCTGGTCCCACAGCATCTCATACACTATACAGAATGCCCAACGTAGCAAGTAAGAAGTGCCCTTCAGGGACAGGAGGAAGGACATTACTGAGTTGTGTCCATAGGAAGCCTGTTGCCATAGAAGCTGGGAAAAATCAACAATCAATGCCCCAGGGACAGGAATGCCAGCAAAAATTCAAGGTGGTCTGTGAAAAATGCCTGATGCCACTAAGAAGATAATGCAGAAATTACCAAGCCTCACCAAGGGTACTTGCAGTCTAAGCCACGTCAAACCGATTTCTACTAGGTTGTAAGTCACCAGACAGGTATATCCCATTTCAACTTGCCTGGGTCTCTACCCATCCATTACCCATTTAATCTTCAAATCTAAAGCAGCTTAATTCCTTCCTATATATCAAGCTTCACCCTAGGCACTCCTCAAAGTTAGGTACTGTACAAGTAATTTAAAGCCCACCAGACTAATAAAACAACATTCAGAGAGCCTTGTCCTTAAAACCTTGTATGCATTTTGTGCTCATGCCACAACTTAATTAGAACTAGGCACACATGGCTGTTAGCTACTCCTGGGCTGTGCAGCTACTGACCTCCTTAGAAACTAGACTCTACTTATTGGGGATTACTGGTAAAGGTGGCTCCCCGCTCTTGTTATAGGCAGCTGAGTTAATTAGAAATATTATAGGCAGTCAGACATGGCTAGGTCCTCGCAGGAGCCAGTGCAACCTTGGAGGAGACAGATACCTCCCGCTGTGGGCCAGATCTCAAGACAAAAGATCAAACAAATACATCCACATTGTGAGGATTGATATTCTAAATAGCTCTCTATCACCCTGAAGAAGCCAAGAGTCACTAACCTAACCCCCTACAGCCAAAGTCCCTGTTCTGTATTCATACCCACTTGCTATGTGACTGCCTCCCCATTTGATCCTAATTTAATCAATTTTACCTGAATAATTACACTCATAAACTTACTGGTTGACCATAATTCCGTCCCACTTCATGTTCCCATTTTTCCCTGCCTCACTTCATGGTTTTGCTCTATAAAAATCCCTAGAGAAGGCAAAGTCCTTGGCAACCCACTTGGGACTCCTCTGTCTCTCTCCTAGACAGAAACTTTCTTTCTCTCAATAAACATATTCTGCTCTTAACCTCCATTGTTCCGGAAATTCATTCTTTGATTTTAGAGAACATGAACTCCTACCTAACATCTAGTAAGTTGGGAGTCTTTTCCCCTATATCACTATCGTCCTGGTCCGCACAGATACCTTCCTCTAAATTTCCTGGACTTCCTTCCACCAATAATTGCAGCTTGACCTGGCCCGGGTCTTACCCCCTCCCCCGTTACTCATTCTCCTTAAAAGGCACTTATTCTCACAGGTGCAAGGTTCCATCATCTTTGGCATTTTCTAGTGAGGGCCTTCTCCAGGGACTTCTGTTACTCATCCTGCAATATGCACACCTCTTCCTCAGGACCGTGAGCACAGTTCCAGGTTTACAGCTTGAGAACAGAAGCACCCTTGTAAAATTTTCAACCCATCCAGCTTCACTTTGGGCTTCATTTTTGCTACCTGTTCATTCTTCCAAAGCTTTTCTTCTTATTGTCCCAGTTTCTGCTTATATTCTCGTCCTTGGAAAGGACCTTCCTGGCCTCTTGTCTTCAAGCAGACATTTATTACCATCTCAAAGCACTTATCATTTATATCCTCCCCATTCATTCACTTGTTTACTTATCTGTCTGCCCCTTCATACTCTAAGCTTCATTAAAGCCCAAATTATCAATGTATATCCAGCTCCATCCCATACTGACAAAATAAATACATTCATTGAGAGTCAGATGTACTAATCACACCATTCTCGGGGGCCGAGGCAGGAGGATCACAAGTTTGAGCCCTGTTTAGGCAACTTAGTGACCTAGTGAGACCCTGTCTCAAAATAAAAAGGCTGGGCATGTAGCACAATACGAAGACCCTGAGTTCAAACCCCTGTGCTTAAAAAAGAAGTGTATACATACATATATATATATGTCTGTGTGTGTGTATTTATTGAATGAAAAAATTAATGGTTTATTTATCTAGCAAGAAAGCTCCTATATTAAAAAGCAAGGAAATAACACAGATCAGGGACAAAGTAACATAATCATGTAAACCTCTGACTGGTTTATGATACTACAAAGTATCATAACGTGGGGAAACTACAAAAAAGCCCACACTTCCTAAAAATGTGCTAATTCAAATTTAAAATACATTCTACTGGCTCAAGAAAACTTATCCCGACCCATTACATTGCTTTCCACCAACACTGCTGGATTTATTCCCAACTCCCATAGCTTGATGACTAGCTTGTGGACCAGGAATTCATGACACAATGGACATGGTACTATCTTTAATTACAATAGACTTATTTGTAAATTAATATGAAATTTTATCTCCACAATTCTTTATATATTCTAAATATTAGTCCTTTGAGGAATAGCTGGTTTAAAAAAAGTCCCATTCTAGTGGGCTCTCTCTCCACTCTCTTGGTGGTTTCTTTTGCTGTGCAAAAGCTTTTTAATATGATGTGACCTCAGTCATTGATTCTTTGTAATATTCCCAATGTGATCAGGGATTTGCTCACAGTCCTTGCCTATGCTTTGTCTTCAAGAGTTTTAAGTATTGTACCTTCCAGCATTCTATCTGCCTTTACAAAACTTTGTTTCTATTGCTTCCTTCCTTTTTAATTTTTTCCCTTTTCTCCCCCTTCCCCACTCCCTTATTCTCCTTCCCACTTGAGCATTTTTCTTCCTGCTTTAATAGTTAGGTCTTTGATTCTTTTTGATTTTAGTTTAGTGCATGGTGAAAGACACAGGTATAGGTTTAATCTTCAGCATATGGAAAACTAGTTTTCCCAGAATCATTAAAGAGCCTATCTTTCTTCCAGTGAAGGTGTTTGGCTCCTTTGTCAAACATAAGATAGTTGAGTGTGTTAGAAGTTTTTTCTACATCTTCCAAATTCTTCTATTGATCTCCAGGTCTGGTTTTCTGTCAGTACCAATTTGTTTTTATCACAGTAGCTTTGCAGTATAATTTCAAATCAGGGCTTGTGATGCCCTCTGCCTTGCCTTTGCTGCCTAGAATTGCTTTTTACTATTCTAGGTTTCCTCTGTTTCTAAATGAATTTTAGGATTGTTTTCTCTAGTTCTTTGAGGAATGCTATTGGTATTTTGATGGGGATTGCATTAAATATGTGTATCAGTTTGGAAATATGACCATTTTCACTATATTGGTTTTGCCTATCCAATAACAAGGGATATCTCCATTTTCTGATATCCTCTCCCATCTGCTTTTTCAGAGTACTGTAATTTTCAATGTAACGGATTTTTACTTCCTTCATTAGAATGAGTCCTAACTACCTCATTTTTTGGCTGCTATTGTAAAAGGTGTTATTTCCCTAATTCTTTCAGTAAGTTTGTTATTCGTGTACAGAAAGACTATTGATTTTGGAGTGTTGACTTTTATTTAGCTATGCAACTGAATTTGGCTATTAAATCTAGTAGCCTTTTGGTGGAATTTTTGGAGCCTTCTATGTAAAGTATCATGTGATCTGCAAATAATGATCATTTAACTTTCTTTTCCATACATATTCCTTTTATTTCTCTTGCTAAGTTACTATGATGTTGGTTGTTGGTTTTGTCATAGATGGCTTTTATCAGATTGAGATTAAAAACCTTCTATTCCCATGTGCAACAGGGTTTTTATCATGAATTTGTGTTAGACTTTGTCGAATGCTTTTTCTGCATCTATTGAGATGATTGTGTGGAATTTGCCTTTGATTCTGTTAATATGGTATATTACATTTATTGATTTGCATATGCTGAACCATCCTTGCATCCCTGGGGTAAATCCTATTCAGTCATGGTGTATAAAATCTGCTGCATTCTGTTTGCCAGTATCTTAATGAGGATATTTGCATCTATGTTCATTAGGGAGATTGGCCTGTAGTTCTCTTTTTTGATTGGATCTTTCTCTGGTTTTGGTATCAGGGTAATGCTTGTCTCCAGGAATGAATTTGGGAGTATTGCTTCCCTTTCAATTTCATTAAAGAGTTTGAGGAGTAGTGGCATTAGATCAAAATTTATTGTAGAGCTCAGCAGTGAATCCGTCAGGATCTGGGCTTTCCTTTGTTGGTAGTTATTGACCGATATTAGGTTATTCAGAATTTTTCTAACTTCTTGATTCAACTTAGGTAATTTATGTGTATCTAGAAATCTGTCCATTTCTTCTGAGTTGTTCATCTTATTAGAGTAGAGGTTCTCAAAGTAGGTACCAATGATCTGGATTTCTGCAGAATTTGTTGTAATTTCACACTTTTCATTCCTAATTGCATGGATTTGAGTCTTTTATTTTCTTTTTTTAATATATGGTTGGCTAAGAGTTTCTCAATTTTAGTTAATCTGTCAAAGAACCAACTCTTCAATTGATTATTTGTATTGTTTTCTTAGTCTCCATATCATTAATTTCTGCTCTGACCTTTAAAATTTCCTCCCTTTGATGCACTTTGTGTTTAACTTTGCTCTTCTTCTTCTATAAACTTGAAGTTCAACATTAAGTTATTTATTTGAGCTCATGATGTTTTTTGATGTAGAAATTCACTGCTATAAATTTCCCTTATGGGACTGCTTTCATTGTGTCCCATAAGTTCCATTATGTTCCCTTGGCATTATCGTTTAATTGCAGAAACTGTCTTAATTTCTTCTTTAATTTTATCTAAGACTCATTGCTTTTTCAGGAAGGTGTTATTTAATTTCTGTGTGTTTATGTAGTTTTGAGGCTTTTTTTTTTGCCAGATTTCCAATTTCATTGCAATATGACTGATAATATGTATGGGAATTTTCAATTTCTTCACATTTATTTAACTACATTCTATGATTTTGTCAGTTGTGTTATATTTCTATTGGGCAGTGATGCATCCAATATTCCCTTCTATACTTGAAAGGTGTTTAATGTGAACATCTGTGACTCTCTCCCCCAGGGCTTTTTCCTAGCATCGGACACATGATTGGCCCATGAGAAAGAATTCAGAAGTGCTGAAGAATTAATGATCCTAAAGCATTAATGTTCTCATGATAAAGAGGCATTGGGGAATAAAACCCCCAGATTCCTTGTTCCTCATATGAAATAACTCTGAGGTGCATGATCTGTTATAACTGCTCAGATGCAGGATGGAAGGGTCAGTATTGAACTCCAGCTGCATGTAGCGAGCACTGCTTTATTACATAAACTTTATTAGAATCCTTCTCCATCCTATCTCATTCTCTTCTGGTAGTTCCTAATATCATCTCCCAAACTGCTTGCACTCAAATTCTTCTCTTGGTTTCTAGAGTATCACAAACTGGGAGAGTTCTGGAATTTATTTTTTATTTGTCTATTTTAAAATCCTGGACGCTTGGGGCTGTTGCTCCGTAGTAGAGTGCTTGTCTAGCATGCATGAGGCCCTGGGTTCCATCCTTTATACCAGTGGGTGTGAGCCTATGGCATGTGTGCTACAACCAACTGTCTGTTATCACTGAAAGCTCTAAAAGGCTCACCATCACTGCACTACACAGTAAGTCTCTGACTTCCAAACATTTGAGTTGGAAACTGTCACAGATATCAGCAGATCTTGCATTCATAGATGTGAACAAATCTCAGAAGTAGCTCACATGTCTGCTGGACATTGTCACAGTTGTACAGCTGTATGCTTACTGTGTAATGCAATGGTGTACAGTAGTACAGTACAGTCAGGGACTTGTATTTTGTGTGTGATTTTATGCTTTACATTGTATTTTTGTCAAAGGTGTATAAGACTCAGTTTGTCAGATTTAGGAGCAAATTCAACTTATTGACGTTTTCCAGGAATGAAACCAGTAGTAAGTTGGGGACTTACTGCATCATAAAAATAAAAATAAAAAATAAAATCAAAAACCATAGTCTTAGAGAAGTTGGGAAAAAAACTTGCCTAATGCTAGATGTGATGGCACATGCTGATAAGCCCAGCACTTGGGAGACTTAGGCAGGAGGGTCACTGTAAGTTTGAGGCCAGGCTAGACTACACAGTGAGTTCAAAGCCAGCCTGAATGATAATTCAAGACCTTATCTCAAAGCACAAAACACAACAAAAACAAAAACTAAACCTTGACCATAGTCATACAGTTAATAAGCAGCAAAGCAAATATTCGAGCCCAGGTCTTTCTGACCCCAAAGCACTGATCCTTGAGTACTGTTGAGACAGGAAGTTAGGGCACGGCAAAGCTGGCTGGGGAAGTAGGCATGACCTGTTAATTACAGTAATCCAGAATATACATGCGAAGCAGTTCCCAAAGCCCTGTACCTGGGCTTCTTGTGAGAACTTGAGCAGATTTTCAATTTGATGGCCTGGACCTGATGCCAGCCTGAGACATGAGATCCCACTACTGCTTCTCAGGACATGTATGCAGATGCTCTTGTGGGTTTCCTTAAGAGTTGGTCAGTAGAAAAAAACACAGGTGCTAAGAAGAGTTCCCTATTGTGACTTTTCTCACAATAGCCCACCCTGCTTCCTCCAGAGCAAATTTTATCTTGTTCTCTCCTTTTTTACTCGGCTCAAATTTGCTCTACAGAGCCAGTTTCTCCCTTACTCTTCACCTTTACTTTTTCAAATAAACTTTGTCACTGCTTTATGCTTGTTTCATTCAATTATAACCTGAAATCTAACTCCGGAAGGAAAGTCGAGAAACCCAAAACCCAGTAACACTATTTGGCGAGACACTTTTAGAAGGTACTACCTGATAACAATGTCCTATAGGTTCTTTCTTCTCAGCAGGATCATCCACTTTTGGTGGAGCAGTCAGAACTAAGTAGTTCACTTGAGGAAGGACCACGGAGCAGAAAAGGAGAACAAGAATAGCTCTTACACATAGTAAAGCACAGTGGGCAGCTTCTAAGATAGTCTTTGGATGCCTTCATTTTCTAATAGTCACTGTCTTTTAACCCTCTCCTCTTGAGCATGGGCTAAGCTTCTTTTCTTTTCTTGTTATTATTTTTGTTTTGTGTTTTTTGTCTGGGTGACAAAAAAAAAAAGTAGTTCAGGCTGGGCTTAAACTCATTATACCAGCCTCCTGCCTCAGTCTCACAAATTCTAGGATTACAGGTGTTGTGCTACCATGCCCAGCTGTAGGCCAAACTTGTTGACTCACTTCTAAATTAAAAGAACATGGAAGAAGTAATGGAAAATCACTTCCAACATTAGGTTATAAAAAGGCTTGAGAGATTTCTCACTTTCTCCTGGATTTTGCCATATGTCAGGGACCAAACTGTGTACCCTTCCTTCCAAAATTAATATGTTAAACACTGACTTTCCTTGTGACGATATTTAAAGACATCTAGAAAAGTAATTAAGGCTAAAAGATGCCATAAAGGTGAGGCTCTAATCTAATAGGGCTGGAGTCCTTATAAGAAGAGGAGGAAACACCTGAAAGATTGTTCTCTTGTTCCATGTGCACATTGAAAAAACGTAATATGAGAACTCGATGAAAAGGTGGTACTCTTTCAAGCCAATAAAAGAGTTGTCACCAAAAAATAAATTTACTAGCACCTTGATCGTAGACTTTTAGCCACCAGAATATGAGAAAACAAATGTCTGTTGTTTAAGCTACTCAGAATGTGTGGTATTTTGTTACAGCAGCCTAAGCAGACCATGACATGAAGTAGACCTGTGAAAAGGCCCATCCAACAAGAGACCAAAGCAGTTCAATAACCATCTGAGTGAGTTTGGAAGCAGATTTCCCTCAGTCAGACCTTCAGAGAAGCCAATAGTCCTGGATGAAAGATTGGCAACCTCCTCATGAGGGACCTTGAGGCAAAAATGTACCACCAAGCCACATCCAGCTTCCTGACCCACAGAACTTTGATATAATAAGTGTTTGTTGTAACAAGTTTCTAAATTTCGCTGATAATCTATTGTATATCAAGGGATAACTGATTCAGGGAAGCAACATGCAATGTTGGTTCACAAAAGTCACCTCCAAAGGCAATGCCCTTAAAAAGAGACAGAGCAGGGATTAGGAAACCTTAGATGAAGTCAAGTGAAATAGACATAAGGAAGCAAAGGCCAGGAAAAGGCTGTTAGCCAGGCAAGTGCATGCTGTCTTTGCAAATCCCAGAACTAATGGCTCTAGGCTGGGGCTGGACTTTTACATGTTATAGGCTGAAAGATTTACTTTGGAATAGTCATGACCAATGGATAATACAATGTCTTTATCTTGGTTACACCAGAAGGCACCTACCAGTAAGATAATGATACAAGTGAAAGTAGGTAATTTAGAGGCCATCATTACAGTAGAGAATTAATGCAGAAAAGAGAAGGAAGTCAATAAAAAATATGCTATCATGCAAATTATCATTGTGGGCAACAAGTGAATTTTAATGCCACTAGGACTGCTAAGAGATGGATAAAGCACATGTCTCTGAGTTACCCACCCAGGAGTGAGGGAACTAGGGTATTTATTCACCAACTCAGTCATTGTTATGGAAGACCATTAATTCCTAGCTCCTGTAGCTTGTGAAGACGCCTAGATGGATGCTAACTAGTAATTAGAAGTTAGCCAGTGTGCTAAGACATAGTAAGTGCCGAGGGGATGGGAAGTAAGAACACTTGAAAGAGCCTGTAATTATTTAGGTGGCAACTACACACAATCAAATTAAATGGAATCATTGAAAATTACTGTTATAAATGCTGAAGGGGCTTTGGGAAAAAAGGAGCTCTTTTCTGCATTTGTGGGAGTGTGGACTGGTACAACCACTGTGGAAATCACTGTGGAGATTCCTCAAAAAACTAGGATTGGAGGTCTCATTTGACCCAGCTATTCCCCTTCTGAATATCTTCCCAGAAAAATTAAAAACATCATACCATAACCGTATAAGTGCATCCATGTTTATAGCAGCACAATTTGTAATAGCTATATCTTGGAAACAACCCAAATGTCCATCAACCAAGGAATGAATAAAAAAAGATGTGGTACATTTATATGATGGAATACTACTCAACCACAAAGAAGGATAAACTTGAGACTTTCATAGGTAAATGGATGCAACTTGAGACCATACTCAATAAGTGAAATAAACCAGACTCACGTGTAAAAACATCGTATTGTCTTACTAGTGTGAGAAGCTGAAAGAAACTATATATATATATTAGATGACAGACCTTTGAAAAGTTAGTGTTTCTTAGTCTTAGTTTTCTTACCTTATTTCTAACACAATAACTAGGGCCACAGATAGGGCTCAGCAGTACAGCACCTGCCTGGAAAGCACAAGGTCCTGAGTTTGATTCCTAGTAACAAAAATAACAATGATGATAATAATAATAATAATTCTTACTACACTTGGTAGTTGTGAAACAAAGTATATAAAACAGGTAGTACAAAGGCAAATAATAAATTTCAAATTTTATAAACTGCCAAAAATAATTTTATGATGGCAATTTTGCCCATGCAAAAGATTGATCAAAGAAAAATAGTAATTCTACTTAACAATCAGCATTAATGTACTCAGGATAAAAAGCCCAATATAGACAAATAATTCTCGAAATTTTCTTTCACATTGCAACACTTAAATAACATTAAAAACTAATATTGTTTTCAGGCATATCAAACCAAATTTTATTATTCCTTCAAACTTGCTCTTTCTATAAAACTTTACTAAAGTTGTTATACATAAAACACGTAGATGATCAAAATGGTAAAATTTTAAATAAGTTCACATCTTTAGGTTACAATGAACTTTGAATTTTAAAATGAAAAGCAGATACAGAAATAGCACTCCCAGGTTGTGATTTTCAAATTTCAAAATCACACTAGTATACACAGAATCAATCAATAAGTGAACTTTTATGAGTTTGCTTCTGGAAAACAGAGCTGGAGGCTAAACTTCAACTCATGAAAGATGGCCAAGTAAGTTAAGCAGGCCTAATAGGCCAAAGATAAATAAATACTCCAATATCTGAGAAAGGAACAGAAACACTGCACATTGTAAGTATCCCAGGTTTCATAAAAATAGTTCAAAAACACTGTAAAATCTCTGATACATAGATGTGGATATTTAAGGTCACATAAAAATTGGCAGCACTGTCGCCTCAATGCACAAAAATGACAAACTTCTATTTTCATTTAACAGTCCCACACAACTCTTTGGAAACACTTTTCCAGGAAAACTCGATTTCTTTTACTCACATTTTGTATTCATCACACTTTGATTATTAATCTTTCCTAAAAACTCTATCACTAAGAATGAAATATTCTGGCCAGTGAACATAAATGTTTTGGTTTTAGTGGCCTACATATCCAAAAGTGTAAACTACAATATCGCATGTCAGTTTACTGCCCATTCATTGACGCTAACCACACTCAATAACAGTCACTGGGAATCGATGCCCAAAGTCATGCAATGCTTCTTGCTATGCTATCCAGTGTCCTCCTCCAAGGTTCAATTCCATGCTCCGCTTCAAACTTGCCAGCCTCACACTCCTGCAAGTGCATTCTGTGCTTGGATGTCAGTGATTATCACCAAACTCTAAATCCATTAGTCAAATTCTTCTCCCCTGATTAGAAGCAATTCTGTTTGGGGAGTCACTTAGCAGCTTTGTGTCCCCGCTAGAGAGCCAGATCAGGCTGTTAAATGCCTTAGTATTGTTGGCTCCCTGGTTGCTGGTGTGATAAGCAGCCCAAAGTCAGTGGAGCAACAGCTCTGACCCAGACAATAGCTGTGCCTCCTATATTGGAGAAAGCCTATTGCCAAAGGTTTTGGGGATACAGGAGAAAGAGAAATTCAGTGTTTTCCTTTGTTGGAATGATTCCATTTACAAACCTTTGGTGTAGACTCAGAGAAGGATGTTGGCTTAGTAAAAAATAAACAAATGACCTTTTCCTGGTGATTCCACACTATTAAGTTTAGATCTTACAGAAGAGCTGCAGTGGCATGCCCAATGGTGCAGTGGACAAACTCACCTTTGGATGATTCAGACAGTGTTTATTAAACAGCAGAGCAATGCCGGTCAGGCCAGTCATTTCCTGACAGCAGAGCTCAGCCTGCTGAGTGGCTAGTTCTATTGACTTTGGGTGGTGACAAGAAAAATGTTCTAATCAAAATGTATGATTTGTGACCAAAATACATACATGATTTTGGTTTTGATTAGTTTGGAATGAATGTATAATCAAGAGTATATAAATACAGTCTAACTCTTCAAGACCATATATTATTTTAAAGCAAGATAATAAACCCTCACACCTCACCTAGTATCCAAAGCCATCCCCTGCACAAAAAGCTAAATTAACTAGTTCCCCAACTATCTCTTACTACACATGGGAATCAGACAAATACTTTTAAACCCATGTATACCATCTAAAACCTCTGAACAATTGAGGAAGTCATTAATTCTTGAGAGTTATCTTATGTATAAGATTTGGGTAAGACTGATTCAACAAGTACTTATTAGGTACTAACATATACCAGTCATTGTTTAGGTGCTGGGAATACAGATGTGTGAAAAGGGAAAAAATATAAAAACTTCAGCTGTTATGAAGCTTAGATTTTTCTGCACCTCAAAATTGTTTGGAGGAGTACAAAAGATAACAAATTGCATATAACTTTCTTAGTACATACTAAGCATGTACTTTCTAAGCACATACTTAATGTTAGATGCTCCAGCTAACTCTTCACTCAATCCCATATCATGGTGCTAAGTGCTATGGAGAAGGTAAGAGAAAATATAGTGTGCCACTTCTCACCTATGCCAAATCAAAACACCTACCTAGGTCAATACTTTCATAAACTTCAGATTGTGACATATTAGTGAATTGAAAAACTGATTAGTGGGTAAAGGGTTGCATTTTTCTTAAATTAAGGAATGGAATGAAATAGAATAAAATAGGGACAGTCAGGACGGGGTGGAATGGAATAGAATGCAATGGGAATGCAGTGAGTTTCAGTATTGATTTTTGAAAATTTTTTCAATTACGAGACAGAGAGAGGGAAGGAGAGAGAAAGACAGGAAAGGAGGGAAGGAGGGGGGGAAGGAAAGGGAGAGAGAGAATATACACACACTCATGCACTGACTGGTTCAGGATGCAACATACATTTTTGACTAGGTCACAGTTTCAACACAAAAAAAAGGAATTTTTTTCTGCTTTCATTATTATCCTCAAATGCCTTACTTTTTATTTAGTGTGCCAGTTAATCTTCACTGTCAGTTTGACTGGATTAAGAAACTTCTAAGGAAATGGCTGGACTGTGGAGGCACTATACTCTTCAGTGGCTTAGCCCGCTGATATTCATAGCTGAATGTGCTGTTAGGAGGTGGGGCAAGCTGCAGTAGGGGGGTTACTAGGGGCTCGCTTTTGGAGGGTACATCTCTAGTTGGCACCCTTCCCAGTTGTCATGGAGTGAACAGCTTTCTTCCACTCCGCCTTGTAGCCAGCCAATCGTGGATTTCAAATGTCTGAACTGTGAGCCAAAATAAACTTCTCCTCCCTTAATTTGTGGGTGTCATGTATTTTTCTGAACAACAGGAAAGTTGACCAATATGCATAGTATTTACAATGATAGCTACTATAGAAATGCACATAGAGATAAGTTAGTTTTTTAAGAAAAAGAAAAAACATTCCATAAAACAGAAAAGATCTTGAAAGTGATTTGCATTCCCATAGACGTATTTCTCAGAATTTCTTAGAATTTCTGTCCAGGACATATGTAGAATAGATGAAGGAGGGCCAGATAGGCATACACTTGTTCCAAAGAAATTTCCAAAAGTGATACTATCTCAATAGTTTCTAAACTAACATATTTGCATGATGTTGTTTGAAATTATTATAAAGAAAATTAGAGAGAGGTATGAAAATAGGATCACATGGCAGGAAAAGAAAGTTGACAAATGCAAGTTGTCTTAGTTACTTTTCTCATTGCTGACACAAAATAACTGAAACAAAGTTAAGGGAGGAAAGATTTAGTGTAGCTCACAGTTGCAGAGATTTCAGTTCATAGTTGGCTGGCTCACAAGCAGGGTGGCGTGACAGAAGAGAAACAGCTCATGGCAGGCAGAAGGTGGCAAGACTGAAAGCAGTAGTAGTGAAGCAGCAAGTGATGACAGCAGCCCTTTTTCTGCCCCTTATATCCTATCCAAGCTACACACCCTTAAAGTGGGTAGCACTCATACCCATTATCGACACCCAGAACTATGCGAAACCAATCAGTGGACTCATTTATTTATCACATACCTTTAATTCCAGTGTCACACATTAATCCCAGGATCTCACATTCTAGATCCAGCCACCCGTGAAAAGCTCCACCTATGACTGCATGAGGCTTTGGGTAGACACCCAG
>RJWT010020956.1:0-17762 GCA_004365215.1 Cuniculus paca | reverse complement strand
GTTTTCTGAAATGCCGTTATAGATTTACACAGGCCGGACAAAACCATCACAGGCTGTGCTAGCTCCAAGAGTAGCACAGTGAGTGACATGTGTACCTGAGGGTTTGGCTCATGCCAGCTACTCCACAGCACCCCAAAGGCAGGCATGCACACAACCCCTGAAACGCTAAAGGCGACCATGTCTAGTGACATCTTTTTACTATAAAATATCATTCTCTGTATTTTCTACCTCTTTTTCACAAGCACAAGCAAAAATTGCTAAGCCCTCTATGTAAGCCCATGTCCCAGAGCTAAGTCACATGTAGGAGTCATCCTTGCACATGCGCACATGCGTGCATAGGAACGAGACCAGGTTCTGAAGTCAGCAACAGGTTGAAATCACACTGTGGCCCAAAGCAGGTGCTTCCCCCGAGAAGCCCATTTCCTCCTCCAGGACTGATGAGATGAGCCGACCTGGTGGGAGCGCGGCTGCAGAGAGCCAGACCCAGGCAGGCCACCACGCAGCAAGCGTTCGGTGTGCGCTGCAGCTGCTACTCTGCATGTTGCCAGTGGAGCCACAGCAGAACCCTGGACAGGCGCTGGGTTCCATGGACACCCTACCAGTGGCCTGCACAGGAAGTAGCTTTGCCTGCTCTCCCCTCAGGGGGAAGGCACAGAACCAGGGATGGAAGGTCACCACAGCAGTGGCCTCTGAGTCACAGCCCAGCCCTTTCACACCATATCCTTTTGTTCCTTGGTTGAGCTGTGACTCACACAGGCTCAGTGCCAGGCTGCGCCCATGGGACCAGGTCTCGACTGCCCTGCCCCAGAGTTACCAAGGAAACCACAGCATACTCTCCTCCTCCTGCGCCTTCCCTGTCTGGGGTCCTCCCTGCAGTACGTCTGGGGGCTTGTGAGTACTTCATACAACAGCCACCTGTTCTTTTTGGGCCTGTACCTGTTTTCTCACTGTGAGCTCCTCTCCAACTTACCTCCAATGCATAAAGACACAGCCCAGGAACACCATGTCTCAAATATACCCATACGCATCCTTCAACTCCTCTCACCGTTGTGTGGGTGTTAAAATATATATTAGCCAGCATGGTGGTATATGCCTCTAATCCCAGAACCTGGGAGGCTGAGACAGGAGGATCACCAGGAGTTTGAGGCCAGCCTGAGCCAGGACTCAGGAGGCTGAGGCAGGAAGATCACTGATTTCAAGGCCAGCCTCGACTACATAGTGAGACCCTGTTGGAGAAAGAAGGAAAGAAGAAAAGAAGGAAGGAAGGAAGGAAGGGAAAAAAGAAAGAGAAACAAGCAAGCAGGCTAGCTACCACAAATATATAGTATATAACAAATATTTAGTATTTCTGAAGACCTTGTTCTTTTTATAGGCTGAATTCCAAGGACCCACAGGTCACCATAGCTTTGACACACAGCTGTGTGTGGCACAGGGGAGGCAAGGTCAGTCGCCTTTTGGTTAAGACACAGAAGCCATGTAGCATACACTGTCACTGCAGCTCAATCCTCTGAACATGCATCCATTAGCCACAGACAAATAGCTCCTTTCACTTAGGGCCGCAAATCTGTGGCTCTCCAGTATTAAAGGAAAATACAAGAAAAAATCCTTTCAACTCAGAGCAAAACAATCTACACTTTCTGCCTCAATCTACTAATGTATGCTGTCCCTCTGTACTGAATGAGGATGCATTCCGAGACTGTGTCCCTCTACAAACATCCAAATGTACTTACACAAACTCAGGTGGCATACGTCACGCCTCAACAGGGGCTCTTAATCTGGTCAAAGGGCATGGTGAATATGAAATGTGTGAGGCTTCTGCCAGCATAACACAGAATGCTGTATTACAGAGAAGTGTCTGTCTGTCTGTCTGTCTGTCTGTCTGTCTGAGACAGTCTTGCTCTGCTGCCCAGGCTGGCTTTGAACTCTCAGTCTCAATCAATTCTCCAGCCTCAGCCTTGTAAGTAGCTGGGGCTACAGATGCTGTCCTTCTCTACCACCAGGACCACACTAGGTCTGTTTATACCTGCATCCCCACAACAAGTGAGAAATGTGCCGCACTACGACAGTACCAGCTTACAACATCACGAGGCAACAGGAAATTTCAGCTTCATCACAATCTGATGATGACCATAGTAATACATGTGCTCCATCAGTAGTGGAAATGCTGCTAAGCAGTACAAGTCTCACTGCCAGAGAACTGGGCATGGACCTACTTTGCCATCAGCCAGGGAGGGGAGGGCCTTCTCAGCATTCTTATCTGCAACAACCATCACATACCTGCTTCCAGTCACTGCCTTCTTCCTCATACAGAATCTCAGTCACTCTTGGAGATGGTTAATTTTATGTGTCAACTTGGACAAAGCACAGTGACCAGATATTTGGTCAAACCATTCTAGATGCTTCTGTGAAGCTCTTTTTCCAGATAAGATTAATATTTCATTCAGAAAGTTACTCTTCATAATGTGAGAGGGCCCCATTCAAACAGTTAAAAGCCTCACAGAAAATGTCTGACCTCCCCAATCAAGAAGGACCTGCCAGCAGGCTGCCTTTGACTCTGATTGCAACTTTTCCCTGGTCTCTAGTCTGCTGGCCCAGCCTGATGGCCCATGCTGCAGACCTGGACTCGCCAGGTCTCCACTGGTGATAATATTACGGCTTGTATATAGATGACGCCCCAGTGCCTAACATGCTGATAGGGTTTTTTGGAGGTGGCTGGATCTAGTGTGTGATACTGAGATTAAGGGTCTGAGATTTAATTACCCCCACTGATTGGTGTAGTGTAGTTCTGGGTGTGGATAAGGGAAAGCCCCACTCTGGAACCAGTAGTCTTGTAGTCTGGATGGGATAAAGGGGAAAAGGAGGCTCACCACTTACTGCCTCTTGCCTGCTCTGACATGGACTGTTTCTACTCTGTCATGCCCTTCTGCTATGCTGTCCTTTTTTGTAGCCAACCAACTACAGACTGAAACCTCTACAAACTAAGAGCTAAAATAAAACTTTCCTCCTTTAATGTGTGGGTGTTAGGTATTTTGTCTTAGCAACAACAAAGATAGATAGATAGATAGATACAGCTATACATCCTACTAGTTTTATTTCTTTCCAATCCCTAATATCCAAAACAAGTGATTTTTTCTTTTTAACATCAGAATCATCCCTAAGGACTTGTACTTGCAAGAAATTTCAAATCAGCCAGGTGTGGTGGCACACACCTGTAATTCCAGCACTCAGGAGGTTGAGGCAGGAGGATTGTTGTGAGTTCAAGGCCAGCCTGGGCTACACAGTGAGTTCAAGGCCAGCTCGAACTACATAGGGAGACCCTGTTTCAAGACAAAAAAAAAAAAAAAGATGGACGAAAGGAAAGAAAGAAATTTCAAATCAGAAGAAGATAAAAACAAAAAAATACAAAACATAAAATAAAATATCTCTATCTTGACTAAAGCCATCATCAAAGGGGACACATTTGGTTTTGAAGGCAATCTTCAAACAAATGATATTCATTTTGTATCACTTCTGTAGCTGGTTTTTCCAATATATAACACTTCTTAGGATATGAAATTATATACTGTTCTTTAATTGCCACAGAAGATAGGTATATACCATGAACTCTTAATGAGACTCAGTCTTTCTGGGTTCAAATTCAAGCTCCACCACTCACCCTGTGCCTCAGTTTCTCCATCTACAAAATGGGGATTATACTTACTTCATGAGACTGTAAGGGTTAAATGAGATAATACTTGTAAAGCACATAGTGAACTGCTTAGCACGGTATTTTCTAAACAGTAGATTGGGGATGGATGGTAAATTTTTTTCCTGTTTTGGGAATTGAATCCAGGCCTCCATAGTGAACTATATTCTCAGCTTCTTTTATTTGTTTATTTTTTCTTTTTTTCTTTTGAGAGAGGCCCTCACTAAATCATAAGTTGCTCAGGCTGAACTGAACATGCAATCATCCTGCCTCAGCCTCCCAGAGTGCTGGAACTATAGGCATGAGCCACTACATCTGCCTAAAACAGTAGATTTTGATCTATTAGTGAAATAAATTAAGTGGGTTGCAAAACCATTATTCACAACAACAACAAAGAAAAACAGAAATCAACTAAGGCAGAAAAGAATTATCAGAGAACAGAAGACATACATAAAGTACTGTTTTACTACACTCATTTCTGATCACACCCTCCCCAGATTACAGTCTAGATTTTATCTCATGATGAATCACATAAAGTGTGAAAGTCACTGCAAATGCTCAATAAAATTTGGCAACAAGATCATCATAGCACTCTGAAAGATAATACGTTACCTTTCTTGACTAGCATTTGTTATCACAGTAGATCAGAGCTGTGAACATTTGTATGGATTCTGCCACTCATTTACTGCGGCACTCTTGAGCGGCTGCACCTCCCTCAACAAACTTGCTAACTCTCTCTCCTCCAAAGGCCTCAGCTGATGATTTAAATGTTTTCTGACTCACTATGCTGGCCAAAGATTAGGGAGGCCCTGCCCAGTCCAGAACAGATGAAATGCGATTTGTTCAGAAACTACTTGAGTTTCCAGGCCTGCACAGAGCTTTTGTAAAGTTAGAGCCATGCAGGAGAGACATGGTTCTCCCTGCCCTCGGGAGATGCCTCGCGGAGAGGGTTACTGTCGGTCACTCTGCTTGTGACGCCAGGCCAGAGGCAAGCACCAGACCTCGGCTCTGCATGCAGTTCCTCCTTTGGGGGCTGGCTCTATCACTGTGTTTTTCCCCTAACTTCCCGTGTGTACACGCACCTCACTAAAGGGTGAAAATAAAATCCCCATGAACTTAACATTAACATTAACAGCTTAACTAACAGGAATCTAATAAGCCAAAGGATCTTAGATTTTGAAAATCTCAATACAATTTCTATTGTATACAACCATTTCCCCTTGACAAACAAAAACAGTCTGGTTTGGCAGTGCACATCAGTAATAGCAGCATTCTGGGAGGCTGAGGCAGGAGGATCACAAGTTCAAGCCCAGCCTGGGCAATTTAGTGAGACCCTCTCAAAAAATAAAAAGGACTTGGGATGTAGCTCAGTGGAAAGGCCCCGTACTCAATCTCTAGTGCCGCAAAAAAGAAGAACAAAGGGAAAAAAAGTCTTTTTTGGAAAAAAACAATGATAAATTACTCCAAGACCCCACACACACACACACACACTAATACTGTCCCTGCTTGAAGGAGTGCGCCTCGCTCCAATGAGGAACACGCGGATCTGAAGTTTCAATTGTGGTTTCCAGGGTTGCTCCTTAAGTTTGGAAAACAAGGTTCCCAGTGAAACAAATGTAATCACTTCACGTTTTATTTCTCCTTCCTTGAGAATGAAGTCTCCAATTTGAGCCAAAGCATTACATCTGGAACACATAAGTGCATGCTGGAGTGTAAACGCAACTCTTAAGAAGTGATATTATTATTCTGCTCTTACTCTTTTCTGTTCTTCAGACTATGATGCCAGTGAATTGGGGCAGAGGGGGACTTTAGCAACAGCATCCTCTCCTCAGATGAAATTCTACCTCCTCACGCAACAGCCACAGCAAGGGCCAGTGGAGCCTGAGCCCCCGCCCCACTACTGGCGGGCACCACAGGCATGAGGGGTGACCCTCCTCAGGCTTAGAGGCACAGCCACGCGGGCGCTAGGGGCTGCGGGACACCTCTGGTTTCACTAACTCCAGACTTCAGTGTCTCAGCCAAGGCCACCAGCCTTCGCTTAGATCCTAGGCCGCATTATGGCACTGTCTTCAACGCAGAAGTCCCCAGGCTTGTGTGGGCGCAGCTCGAGGGCAGCGGCGACACTGTCCAGAAGGCAAAACTCCTGCGAGGGGGCTGCACGGTGGGTGAAACACCTGTCAAAATCTCCGCTACCTTTTGGCAGAAATCAACAAGCTGATCCTAAAATTCATAAGGATCTCAAATGGCCAAAACACCCTTGGGGAAGAACAAAGAAGCATGAATACACGCTTCCCGATCGCAAAACTGACTACGAAGTTACTGTACTCAAGTAGGCACAGATGGTGGTACTGCCGTTAGGAGAGATGTATGGATAAGTGGAGCAGCATCGAGAGTGAGAAAACACCTGCACTGATGGTTAATTGATTTTCAGCAAGGGATGCATAAAGATAATTCAAAGGAGAAGAACTGTCTTTGTGTGTAGTTTTTTGAGACAGGGTCTTGCTATGTTGCCTAGGCTGTCCTCAAACTCCTGAGTTCAAGCCACCCTCCTGCCTCAGCCTCCCAAGTAACTGGGATTACAAGCACATACCATCACACCTAGCAAGCACAGTCTGTTCAACGAATGCTGCTGGAACAACAGGATATTCACACACAGAAGAATGAAGTGGATTCCCTACTTCATATCACACACAAATACTAAGTCAAAATAGATCAGACTTAAATGTAAAGCTGAAACTATAAAACTCTTAGAAGAAAATATAGACATAAATCTTCACAACCTTGGATTAGTCAAATATTTCTTAGGTATTACAGCAAAACCCAGTCATGGAAGGGCAAGCCTGTAATTTGAGCACTGGGAGGCTGAGACAGGAAGGTTGCTGCAAATTTAAGACCAGCATAGAGTACATAATGAAAGACAACCATCCCCGCCCTTAATGCAGTCACAAGAGTCTGAGTCATGCCGAAGCTGGCCTTGAACGTTTCTAAAATATGCCAATGGCAGGGCTGGGGATCTAGCTCAGCAGCCTAAGCGCCTGCCTGGCAAGCGCAAGGTCATGAGTTCAATCCCCAGTACCGCAAAAAAAATAAATAAATAAATATGCCAATGGCCTCCTTTATTCACCATCTGAGTTCTGGTCAGGGACTCAGGGACCTTAACAATGGCAGAGAAGTAGAGCCAGCAGTCTGGAATGAACAGTGCTGGGAGGCGGACCAGGTATAATGGCTGCAGGGAAGGAGTGGCAGACTGCAGAAGCCAGGAGGCCACACTTGGCCCCATCAGAGGGGTGGACACTCTATCTGATCCTCTGTACCCCCGAATCTTTCCTCAGAAGGAGCCAACTATGTCATGTGGTGACAAGTTCCCTGAATTAAAGGATTCCAAGTGAGGGTAAAGATAACTAGAAGAGATTGCAGAGAGGACTTAACTGCACGTGCAGGTAGGGACTTTAACAGTCACTTTCAACCCTGGGCTCCAGACAGATGACCAAGTCTTCTGTGCACAATGACTCTTAAAAGTCCTCCAGTCCCTCTCACTCCTGTCAATGGGTGGCCCTTCCTTCAGCCACTCAGGAACATTCTCTGAACATCTACTGTGGGGGAGGGGCCAGGGTTCAGTGGTAAACAAGGCCAAGCCCCTGCCTTCTTGCAGCCTACATTCTCAGACAATAAAACCCATAAATAGCCAGGCGTGGTCCACATGCCTGTAATCCCAGGCACTCAGGAGGCTGAGTTAGGAGGATCTCAAATTAGAGGCCAGCCTGAACAATTTAACAAGCCTGTCTCAAAATAAAAAGTAAAAAGGAAGGGCTGGGCATGTAGCCCAGTGGTACAGTGCTCCTGGGTTTGCTCTCCAGCACTGCTACATGAATGAATGAAAAGAAAAGAAAAAATTTATTTCAGGTAAGTCCTGTGAATAAACTACAATGGAAGAATGTGACAAAACTGATGAGCATGAAGGGGCTGGGGATTTAGCTCAGTGGCTTAAGCACCTGCTTGACTAGTGAGAGGTCGTGAGTTCGATCCCCGGTACCAAAAAAACAAAAAACAAAAATCTGGTAAGAATGGACTGCTGTGGACAGAGCGACCAGAGGAAGCACCTGAACTGAAGGGTAAGAAAGTAGGCGACATGGGAAGAAGAGGTGAAAGAGGGTGCTTGGTAGAAGAAAAAGCAAGTGAAAAGGCCCTGCCAAGTCTCCAGACACCTGGAACTCATTCTCATCAGCTGCATCCTAGCCTGAAGACCACGCACAACACAGGGTCACTATTTCTAATCCCACATCCTGCCTTCTCCTTCCCCAGTGACCCTCCCGATCGAATTTTCTCAAGTCAGGGCAGACATTAATTTTGCGACAGGAGGTGTGCGCAAGGCGAGGTCACAAAGGGACACATGTGCACCAGCATCTCCATGCCTCAGAACAGGGGACCTCCTTGGGATGGGCACCTCCCACACGTGTGTCTCCTGTCACTTCTGGAGACCCAAGGCCCAGGGTTAGCACTCCTTTGTGTGGAGTACAGAAGACACTGCGGTGACAAAAAGGAAGGAATTAAACAGGTGTGGCCCAGAGACTCCACTAGTGCAAGAGACAATCTGCTGGAGATGAAAGAATGGGGAGCGGAGACAAGCTCAGGACTCTGGGCCCCTAAACAGACAACCACACTAGAGGATGTCAGTCCGCAGGGGCCCAGGCTGGAAGGAATGCGTTGAGGCTGATCCACTTCGCCCGGAGACACCAACATTCGGTCGCACCCAGAGCTTCCAGAAAGATCCAGGACCCAGCTCCCAGCAGGATCCTTGACAAAGGTCAGCTCTAACCCCGTTCTGAGATACACTGTGCACAAAGCTGGCTAACCACAGGAGGTGTTCCTGCAAGCCCAAGGTTCCCAGAGCAGCAGGGGAGGGCCACCCCGCCACTGTAAAAAGAACTCCGGATCCCTAGCAAGAGCGAAGCAAGGAGCAGAACGTGCACGCACCTCGTCGCTGGGACGTCAGGGAAGTGGATGCACCTTTAGTCAGATGTCAGCAACCGCGACAAAAGCAACTGACACACAGCGGATTTACCTCGTTTGTACCAGTCACTACTTTAGGCACTTTAATCTTATGAAATCCTTTAAGGCTTGTGCTATTATTACCCCCATTTGATAGATGAGAAAACTGAGTCATACATATGAAACTTGCACAAGACTACACAGTTAAGACAAAGACAGCAAAGCTCTCCTCTGGATGTCGCACGGAAGGAATTGGCTGCATTTGGTGCTGCCAGCAACCTCTCACCTTCTCCCCCAGCGCTTAGAAGGAAGCCTGGTCCAGGCAAAGAATCCAGCAATCAAGTCCTCTAGGAAAACCCCGCTGCTTCCCCACCAAGCAAGCCACTGCTGGGACCGCTGAGGGTGGGAACGCGGCCCGCCTCCCCGACAACGCCCGGAGGACCCATTTCTACCTGGCTTGATCAAGTCCCACCTTTAGAAAACGCTCACCCGTCTCTGGCGACGAGACACCAACGCCCTCAGCGTCCGCCACCCTCGCCTACCATCTCGGTGCCGTCCTGCCGCGCAGTTTTCAAAAGATGCAGCCGCCACCAAAGGCCCCAGGCGGCCCGGGGGTTCTCAGAGCGCGGGGCCCGGCAGCCGCCAACAGCGCGCCACGCGACGCCGACCTGGGGCAGAGTCGGGGCAAAGGGGCTCGGTCGGGACAGGTGGCGCCTCCCTCCCCGGAAGTGGCTCCGGGAACTTTCTCCAGGAGCCGCCAGGGGCCCGAAGTCGGCGTCGCCAGCAGGAGCCGCGGCGGGTCCCGGCCGCAGTGACACCGCCCACCTGCGCTGCGCCCCGTGCGCCCCCGTGCGCCCAGCGAGCCCGGGCGCGCGCCACGCCGCGGGGAGGTGGGGTCCGGCTCCGGCGCGTGTTGGTTTACGGGAGGGGAGCGTGGGGAGCAGAGGCTCGAGGCCGGGAGCGTCGCGTCGGGCGGGGTCTCCGGCGAGCCGCCCTCACTCACCTCCGCGCCCCGGCTGCTCGGCGGGCCGGGCTGAAAGCGCCCTCGGAGCAGGCGGCGGGGCGGGGGCGGCTCCCCGCGGCTGGGCGGGCCAAGTGGGCGGGGGGCGGGGCCAGACCCCCGCGGGCTCCCGAGTGCCTGGGCGGAACGCGCGAGCCGGCCCGGCGCAGGTGGCCGCCGAGGCGCACCCTCGTTTCCCGAGCCCCGCCCGCGTCTCCCGGACGGCTGAGAAGGGAGCAGCGGTGGGTCCCGAGGACATCCTCAGGTGTCTTCGGAGAAGGGGTACCGCAGCCGGACCCCGGCTCCTTCTCCCCGGCCGAAAACGCTCCGGAGACCAGGGGCTCCCGGAGGGACAGGTGCCCGCGGAAAGAGTATGGCGACCCTCGTGACCGGAGGGGCATGAGTTGTCCCCCTAGCGGCCTAGGGCCAGAGCTTGACCGTGGGAGCCCCCGCCATCGCTGAAGGCTCATGTCGGGAGGGTCAGGTTTTGCTGGAGCCCCATTGTCTTTGACTGGAGGCGACGACGAGGAAGAGCCACTCCCCAGCTGCTGATCGAATCCCTGGGCCCAGCAGATTCCCAGGGGTCGCGGGTTTAGGTGTTACTGAGCCTGTGGCTGCAGGACCAGCTGGGGCGTGTGTCACACACGCAGAAACAAACACGGGAATCCACTTTTCTGTGTTCGTTCACTCATTGGCAGATAAACACCCGTTGCCCCAGGGACGCATGAAATCAGGAATAAAGTTTGATCTAGACTGTAGTTACTGGGCTCTCATGAAAGTGCGACCCTATTCTAAAAATCAAATTTTATGGGTTGCTTTCTGTGCATTTTAGGTGCTTGATCAGATTTAACGTTCACAACTGTCTCATGCAGGGTATAGGGCCTGTGTGGGCCCCACTTTCCAGATGAAGAAATTGAAGCTTACAGTGTTTAAGCCAACCCCGCACTCAGCAGAGAGACCCTGGAGATGACAGTTTTGGCCCCATTTGCCAGCCCAAGGTGCCCAGGTCCTGAGAAGCAGCGGAAGCAGGGCTCTGCGTGGACCTCGTGGGGTGGGGGTGGGGGGGCCTCCCACTGAGAGGTAGCTCTTGGAATCAGGGCCCACGAACAGCGTGCAGTATCCAAAACTCGCTCCCACCCAGCTGGAATTTTCTTCCCCGCCACCTCTGCCTGCTGCTGCGCGTGCTCAGCCTCCGGGCTGGGTGGCCTCTTCCTGGCCTACAGCCCACATTTTGGGCCAGAAATCAAACATCTCGAGCAAACTGACTTTCACTGCGACAGCTGCAGCTTCATTACACTACAGTTTCAAGAGGGCTCCTTGACCTGAGACCCAGTGCCTCATGACACTGGGTCGGGTTCCCGTTTAGAGAACAGCATTGCTCCTACCAGTATTCCCCATTTCTGAGGTGTTCAGACACAGTCCTCAGCCTTTCCCCCCAACAAAAAACCCTTTGGTTATTCTCTCTGCCACCTCCATACTGTGAAAGAACCACACTGCAGCCAGCCGTGTGCATTAAATAAGGTCGGTAAGTGTCAAGCAAGGGGTTTCCACTCTCTCCTTTATCCAGAACTCAGCAGGCAGCTCCATCCTCAAGGTTCTACCCAGGGAGCCTCATCCTTCTTCCTATTAGATCTAATTGCATGCTTATTGGAGGGCGTGACAGACGCAGCACACTGTGCTGGGCTCTGGGGAACAGTGCGGACTGTTAGGAGGCACAGTCTGGGCCCTCACGGAGCTCAGGAGGGAGGCAGACCCCTCATTGGGCAAGTGGGAACAAAGTGGCAAGACGCCTGGAAAGAACACTGACCAGGCAGAGGGAGGCGACCTGTGGGAGGAGGGAACCAGGCAGGGGAAAGTGGAGCCCAGCACAGCCGCGCTGCGGGAAGTCCACAGAGACGGTGGTCAGGAGAACAAAGCTGCCAAGGCGAGATGTCAGCCTAAGTCCAGAAAGGTTCAGGCGACGGCCTGGTGAGATGGGAGCTGAGTAAGAAACGGATGCAGTGGGGGCATGTGTGCGTCTCCTGTATGCAGCCAAAAGCAATGAGCCTTTTTATTATCACTAAAGGCAAACACCTTGACTTCCTGTTTTATAATTCAGTTTCCAGAACTGAGCACATCTGCACATACGTAGACTGGCAACACATCAGTTTTGTCCCACAGGGTTTATAATGCTCGCCTGCAGCTGGCTTGGGAAAGGGAAGAAGACTTGACTCCTGGGCTCAGTTGGGAGTCTGTCAGAAGAAGAGATGACACACGCAGAGGGTGTGGAGTGGAGGAGAGGAGAGGATAGGCAGGAAACAAGGTGAAGAGGCCAGGAGGCACAATGGTCAGCTACCTCTTCTCCCTGAAGTAGTCAGTTCTTGAATTCAACTGTTCCCCCTAACTCTGCAAGACGGGATAGAGCAGGACCAAGGCAGGCACTTCACTAAACCCTTACTTGGGAAATCTGCAGCATCTGTGGGAGACCCCCATGGAGGAGGGGCAGGTGATGAGCTCTGGTGGACAGCAGATTGGAAAGCAATGGAGAGGGGCTGGGGCAGCGCGGGAAGGCAACTGAGGCCCCAGCCTCCTAGTGCCCACTGTACCCTGGACACGTGCTGAGTTTACTGTGTGTGAGCGAACATTTAAAAACCTCTGGGGCTGGGGATATAGCTCAATGGCTTAAGCGCCTGCCTGGCCATCACAAGGTCCTGAGTTTGATCCCCAGTACCAAACCAAACCAAACCAAACCAAACCCTCTGGTTATGTAATACCTCTCATGAAAACATGTTAAATATACTAAGTGGGATAAAGAGTAAGATAAAACCCACCCACAGGCATATTGGATTTATGTCGTTTTTCATTTAACACATCGTGAGGTTTTTCCTTTGTCTTGTACTATTCTACACATGATCGTTAAAGACCGCTGTGGGAATGAATGTGCCATCTTCTTATAATTAATCCCTCTTATAATTGATCCCTGTTGGTACTTGTTTTGCTCCTTTTTCAGGATCAAGATAATGTGTGGTGATGAAAATCTTTGCACAATAAGCTTTGACACACACTTCTCGTTACCTCCGAAAGCTAAAATTCCTACACACGGAATTCTAGGAAGAGACAATCAGCCTCTGCCGGTACCGGCCCCCCAAAAACACACACACCTCGTTCTTGGTATGTGAAGGCAAATGGCGTGGCCCTGGCTTGTGTGGTCCTCATGCAGGGGAGCAAGTGAGGTGCTGGTCTTTATTGTTCTGCCCTAAGAACAATGCTCTGCAAGCAGCCACTAAGGGTTTCTTTGGAAGCAAGTCCTTTCCACTCTGACTCTGGAGGAAAATCGGAGATACAAGGCTGAGCTGTGCAGCGGGAGGACAAACCACAGGGTAGGAAACACCGGGTTCCAGGCCGCCCCGAGCCTGTCCTGGAGGCGGCTGTCACTGAGTACACAGCCCTGGGAGGAGGGTGAGGCGAGTACACACCAGTGATGGTGACAGGTGGAGCCTGTCATGAACCAACCCCGTGTCTGCAGGGATCCGCCATCCAGTCTGCAGATGGCACACAGCACACGGGGAGAGTGACCCGGAGATGAGCCACTCGGGGTAGGGGAAGGGATGTGTGGCAGCCCAGCAGGGATCCTAACAAAGGGAAGGAGTTTATCTCAATTTGCAGTTTTCCTCCTCCAAGAAATCTTTCTTCCTTTACTATTAACTGATATTGCTTATCTTGATGACAGCTAAGACCAACATTACTGTTTCTGAGCGCCTGCTGCGAGCAATCACCCTCCGCCTGTTTTACCCTCGAGATCCTGGTGGGGGGAGGAGGGGGCTTGCCCCAGGGACTGCTTGGAGGGAGGGCTGGCTGGGACACCAAGCTGGTTAAAGGGGCAGTGTCCAAATCCACCCAGATGGGAGGACTGCCCACAAGGAAAGGCCATTATGGGTCTGTCTGTCCCATAGTTGTACAAGCTGAGATAAATGCTCTGGAGAGCCAGGCATGGTCGCACACACCTGTAATCCCAGCACTCTGGAGGCTGAGGCAGGAAGATAGCCCCAAGTTCAAGGCCAGCCTAGGCTATACGGTAAGTTCAGGACCAGCCTAGACTACTTCCTGAGATCCTGTCTCAAAAAAATAAAGTGAAAAACCAAATGCTCCTGGAGGCACGTCAGGACCTAGATTAGGGGTGGACACTGGTCAGGGAAGATTTCACAGCAAAGGAGGGACAGAGGCACTGAGATGTGAAGGTGTTCCAGGCAAAAGAAACAAAAACTGTGGCCAGGAACGCAGGAGTGAAGAGTCTCAAAACAGTCCGGTATGGTCAGAAGGAAGCAAAGGGACTAAGCACGGGGCCATGTAAGAACCTGACGTTCACCTCCAGGACCACTGGTGGCTTCAAGCAAGGAGTGACATCTAAGCAGGTACCCATCTTCCCCAGGTATCCTGCTAAAATGAGACCTCCAGAGTCACCTAGTTAGCGAGCCCATCAGTACCCAGGGCAGGAGAAGACATTGGCAGGGAAACCTCGCCTAACCGCACATCCTTTAGCCTGTCTCCTAGAGATGACGTTCCCATAGGCGCGGGCTCACTGCGGCCCGGCTCTGTGCCCAGATCACCTGGTCTCACTTCCAAGCCTTGCAACAGACCTGTTAGTAATCCAGACAGGAAAACAAAGTCCTAAACAGGGCAAGCCACCTGCCTAGGGCCACAGAGGTGATACACACTGACATCTAAATTCAGGATGACAAGATCGAAGCCCCATTTTAATCACAGTGCTAATGACTAACGTGAAAAGTGGCGCAATGTCCCCTCCAGGAAGAGGCCAGGGAGCCGGCTCACTGCTCCTGCATCACCTTCCCTTAATCCCGAAGGCCCTGTTTGCGTTTGCAGTTTGCGTCATCTCGCTCTTCCCCAGGTTGTTGCCGCTCCTGTGTTCCTGTGGGCAGGGAGGACAGGAGAGCTGGGGGAGGAGTCAGAAACAGCCCTTTACTGAGGAGCCCCATGCCCTGGTCCTCCTGCTACATGCTTAGCTCATCACCTGCAGTTTGTTACTCAATCATCTCAAAAAGACATTTTTTCCAGTTAAAGCCTGCAAGAGGAAGCTGGTCTTTGCTCCCTTTAGGTTAGCATTTCTGGAGGAAGAGGCTCGATGGAATACCAAATGCTTAACCACACGCAACTCAACCCTTAGGACCACAAATAAAGTTGGTATTTCTGAACAAAGCAAAATCACTCACAAGGCCCCAGAAATGTTGGGAACTGCAAGAACCCCCTTTCTTTTCTTTGTTTTTTGTTTCCTTTGAGACAGGGTCTTGCTATGTAGTTCAGCTGGCCTTGAGCTCACTATGTAGCCTAGGCTGGCCTCAAACTCACAGCAATCCTCCTGCCTCAGCTTCCTGAGTGCTAGGATTACAGATGTCCACCAGCCAGCCTGGCCCAGACTCCACTGTGTAACACTGTGGTAAAAATTAGGGCTTCTTATGTTATCCAAGAGAATTTTTTTGCTGGGTACAGTGGCACCTGACTATAATCCCAGCATTCAGAAGGCTGAAGCACTAGAATCGCCACAAATTCAAGAGCAGCCTGAACGGCATGAGACCCTGCCTCAAAATACAAACAAAAGGATTTCCCCACTAATAGTACCAGCTACAACTTTTAATGAAATATTTAATATTTTTATTAAAATAAAATTCTTCAAACTGAGATTCTTCATGTCAAGATGTATTTCTTAAGCTCTGAACCAGATTTACTCTCAGTATTCAAAGATGAACTCTGCTAACAATGAACCAAGTCATTGTGTCACTCTTTTTTTTTTGGTACCAGGAATCAAACTCAGGACCTTGCACTTGCCAAGCAGGTGCTGCACAGCTGAGCCATATTCCAAATCTTTCTTTTCCCTTAAACTACACAGAGGGGATGGTGTGCATAGCCTGATTTGGCAGTAAGGATGCTGACATCAGTCGTTTCAGCCTCCAGGTTGCCAATTCCTTGCTTGCACCCTTGACGGAGCTCCCCAATTTGGGGGCCTCAGGATCTCATGAGTGATGAGCTAGTTCCTTCCATGTGAGGTGCAGGTGAGGGAGGGGAGTGCTCGGCACAGGAAGCAACTATCTGAAGTATGGAGAAATGACAGACCATGACACAGAGATCAATGGGTAAATATAAACAGGCAAAAATGGAGGATATGCCAATATGAGAGATGAGAACTTGTTGGAATTTGCCCCTCAAAAAGGTGAGTTTTTGGGGGTGGGGGAGTTATGTGTGGTGCTGGGGACTAAACCAGGGTCTTTGTTTTTTTTTTTCCACACCAGGGATTGAACTCACGACCTTGCGCTTGCCGGGCAGGCGCTTAGACCGCTGAGCTAGATCCCCAGCCCTGGTGTTTTTGAGACAGGGTCTCACTATGCCATTCAGGCTAGCCTTGAGCTCACTTTGTAGCCCAGGCTGGTCTCGAACTCACAACGATCCTCCTGTCTCAGCCTCCCAAGTGCTGGGATTACAGGCTTGAGCACCACACCCGGATAAACCAGGGTCTTTACACTGAGCTACATCCCCAGCCCTATTTTTATTTTGAGATGGGTCTAAATCACTGAGTTGCCCAGACTGGACTCAAACTTGTGATCCTTCTGCCTCGGCCTCCCAGTGTCAGGATTATAAGTCTGTGTCACCACAACCAGCTATAAAGCTGTTCTTTAACCGCTCCCTTGGTTTTCTTTGGCTCCCAAAAAAGGACAAGTTGCACATAACAATCTCGGGGGAGTTATGAGAAGAAACAAGAAAAATCCGATTATCTTATTGTGATCTTAACTCCCAAATTAGACCACATCCTTTCTGAGAAATAGCCCTAAAGGGCTTGTAGTCTGTGTCCTTGCTATTCTATGTCTTAATACCTATGATTCTATCTTGAACACCTATCACTTTCTGAGCACTGACATGTGCCATTTATGGTGCTAGCTTTTTTTTTTTTTTTTTGAGACAAGGTCTTGCTATATAGTCCAGGGTGGCCTTGAACTCTTTTAATTCTATCATCTGGGCTGGCCTCAAATTTGCTGCAATTCTCCTGCTTCAGTCTCCCAGATGCTGAGATTACAGGCATGTGCCACTACACCCAACTATTCTAGCAACACTTCATACTTATCACATAGCTTATTTCGCCACCCTCTGAAATAGAACATGTGGCCCATTTTACTGATGGACAACCAAGGACCAGAGACTCACAGTCACAGGTCAGAGAGAGCAGCAAGACTGGAAACTGACCCTGAAGTTGACGGGCACCAAAAAGTGACCTTGTAGGGCAATGAGCACATAGAAGGTAGGAGAAGGCATGGCAGTGAGCAGACAGTGCTTTCTCTAATCTGTGTGTGGTTTCCAAATTTCAGTGTCTTTTTGCAAATTTCGGTACAATCCATTTGTTCTGAGAATCGAATTTCTTGTCACTGCAGAGGCCTCCGGACACCTCACAGGTGACTGCCCACTGCCCACTGGAGGACAGGTAAGTGGTAGGGCTGCAGGGTTCTGTACTTCTGTACGTAGAGAAATATTGGCCACCTCTTCTCGTCCCGAGGTTGCGCCCTCTAACAACTGCACCAGAACCCCAGCTAGGAAACCAGACAGATATTTAAATAATAAACAGTCTCAGTCTTAAAACATTTTATTTGTTGCAGAAATTCTAAAGTACAAAACCATTCTGTAAATGTCAGCTGTGGTTTACTATCCTCTATTCACAGAGTTACGCACAAATCATGTTACTAACATTTTCAATGTAAAAATACAGCACATTGCTACAGTCTGTCAGTGTCACTATTCCACCGAATCCCACAAAGGACCAACTTAAAAATGAAACGAAAACAATGACACCAATAACCACTGTGTTCCACAGGCTTCCCCCCGGGAAGAAAAACACAGGGAGCTTCCCCAGTGAAAATTTCCACAGAGAAGACTTTCTTTTTTAACTAACAGTGAAAATCTAAGTTACTTATTCTCTAAATGAACACATTTGGTTTTTACAGAAGCTTTTACTGCTGTCCAGATCCATGGTTTTTTTCTTGGGAGAAAACAAAACAAAAACCAGAACTTTTTTAACAGACAAACACGTTAATGATATTCAATGGAAACTTT
>RJWT010020955.1:0-17772 GCA_004365215.1 Cuniculus paca | reverse complement strand
TTAAGACTCTTGGTCACTTTAATTTTTTGCCTCCTTATTTCAATTTATTTTTCCTTCTGTCATCTTTTGAACTTATTTTTAATTCTTCACATCTTTTTATCATCTTATCAAACAGTTTATCTCCCTTCTTCTGAGATGGATTAAAGATTTTGAAGTGTATATGAGAAATCCAAAGAATAAATAACTTAAAGAGCAAAATAAAAGATAGAAAATAAGAAAGAGAGATAGAACTTTTGCAAATGGAGGAAAATGGAGAAAGATAAAAGGAAGGTGGCATAAAAAGAATAAGGTATGTTATGTACATGTACCAATTCCCCATGATAAATGTAATCATTATGTACAGAAAACACATACTAATAAAAATTTAAAAATTTTAAAAAGACTTTGAAACATTTTTAAATTCAAGTGCTGTTGCATCAAATATGCCCTGTGTGTATGCACAGAATTTCCTCTTGATAGATTTCATCAGATGAGGTGGTCTTAAAAATTCTAAATTTCTCAATCCAGTCTTGAAATTTTCAGTTAATCTCAGCAGGAATCCCATTCCTATCTTAATACTCAGTGTGAAGGTATTACATTACTAATAATTTTGCACCTGAGCATACTGTATTAGTATTGAATCACACTGCCCAAGTATGAAATCCTATTAGACCTTGTTTTCCCTTCCTTACACAAAAGGCGGCATTGACAGCACATTTTGTCAACACTGAATACTGCAGACAAAGAGTGCTAAATTACGTTTCTTAATCCATGACACCGCCATAAAGAACATGGTGTTCAGAATTTAGGTATTATGGGAAAATAGTCAAATGCTACGTACAAAGTGTATTGGTGAGTAAATAGTGACTGAAGTTTCGGGTGACAGCTGTAGCTAGAAAAGCTTTTCTCCTGCTGTCCATAATATGGTGATTGAAACTCTCTCAACTGCAGACCTCCCACCCTCACTTTAGCAGTCTGTGAAATTTCCCTTGCATCACTGAAATGCGCTCTAAATGGGGTTCTCTTTAAAGACCACCCAGAAGTTACATCTGGTGTGGAAGGCAACTGATTGGTCTAATTTGCACTCATATGTGGTACAGGGAGGGACTAAGGCCTATGTGCTTTAAATGACTTGCTTACAATTGCCCTATTTCTTCTGAGTCAAAATTACAAGTAGAAAAGCTAAGAGTTTTTACCTTTCTCTCTCCAAATTTTGTATAGAAGTCACCATATATAGTTTATCATCTAGATTGAAAACCTTTTCAGCATTAACGTAGATGCTACTAATAATTCTACCTCAAGTAAATTGAGTATATTCAGGCAAGGAACCAGGCAAAGGAGGATACCATGAAATTCTAGAAACCTTTACCTACAAGAATTTGGCAACAACCTATTGACCATCTCACGTTATTGACACAGATCAGTTTTGGTCTGGTTTATAGAGGCTGATTAATTGCCATTAGAAACATGAGTGTAACCTATGTTAGGCATTATCTCCCAAGTCATTATTTAATTAAATAAACACTATTATCCATTGCTACGTTTATGGCTGAGTGACTTATAGCAAGAGACAGATTAGCAGGAGAAAACATACAAATTTATTTAATATAAATTTTACATGGCATGGGAGCCTTCAGAAACAAAGAAATAAAGAAACCTGTGTATTTCTATACTTAGATGTGATGGAGAGTGGATAGTCATATAGTAGCCCATTTGGACACACAGGGTATGATCTTATAATAACAAACTAGAAGAAGCTTAGCAAAAGTTGCTCAGATTCTTCTCTGTATCTTCAAAAATAAAGGTATTTCTTTCCTCTGGATTTAGGATAGGCATCTCTCACATAAAGGTCTTAGGACCTACTTTAAAGGCCAGAGAATTTTTTATGACCTATTTTAAAGGAGAAGGGTAAGGGCAAGGTCAGAGTGACCTTCATGCTTTTGGTGTTTTCTCATAATGCCAAGGTACCATATTTTTCAAGTGAGGTAGCATGTCCTAAACCTCACTGACATAAAATAAATAGAAAGTATTTACGCATCTTAATTTTAGACTATTGTTGCTGATGCATAGAAATATTAACTATGTTTAAACCCTATCATTGAAAATAGTTTTTCTTTTCTACATTTATAGTAAGCTATGGCCAGAAAATGCCATGAAATCACCACAGGATTTTTTTCTAATCTCTTTTCTCTGTGCCTTTTGCCTTCTTTTATATTGTATCTTCAAACACCTCATGTGTTTTTCTTTTTTAAGCCCAGGAGAATTAAATTATTACATGAGTCAGTTTAAAATGTCAACAGAAAATCCTTTCCTTCCTCTTCATTGATCCTGGGCCCCTTTTTAAACTTCATCCAAAATATATTTGCATACTTCATTTCTGTGGCCTGGAATGAAATAAATTTCTATGGCCTGGGATAAATAAATGGAGTTTGATGCTAATAGAATTTAATTTTGACCCAGAAATAAAGCCTAAACTTGTTGGCATTATAAGATGCTGCTATTCTTTTGACTACATTCCATGAAAACCCTAAGCATTGGTTACTGAGATATGTTAATCAAATATTTATTAAGCAACTTACAAGTCAGCTGATCCTGCTTTTGGCCTGCCCAGGGTGAGGGCAGCATGGTAGGGTGGCATGCTGTCACAGTATGTCAAACGTGGGCAGGCTGACCACAGTCTCCGCATGCGAGAGGCCCCAGGAGCTGCAAAGGGAGATCAGTTATATAAAAGGGAAACTAATTTAGCAACACTAATAATAATGAGGGTAGGGTTTCTCTGTATTAGGGAAGGAAGTTACAATATGGAAAGTGAGAAATAGAGAATGAAACCTGTGTTTCAAATGGAACTGAAGACACCGACACCCATATAATATAATAAGCTCATGATTTTTAAATACATAGGCTTACAGAGACAGTTGAAATGTGTTTGTGCATATATTTATGTATGTATGTAAGGTATATATAAAATACTTGCTTGTATTTAAAGCAATATATATATTTCCTAACACAGAGGGACAAAGAACAAGAAGGCTCACCCCATGGCAGGTCTTGGTTTCTAAACACATGGTTCATTAAAAAGAATGAAGATACTTGCAGAAATGATACTAGGTTTCTGCTCAAACAATCCCTCCAACTTTTAGTTCCTTGTGGTATTTATGCTAATTCAAGGGAAATAATGATGTCCTGCCTTATTATAGCTCCATTGACACATCAAGACCTGGACCATGTCTTTCAGATAATTTAGGTCTTTCTGGATGTTCAGAGCACAATGTCTCTTAGATAATACAGGTACTCAATAAATATTAGAGAAACAAAAGAAAGGAAAAGACTTTTCCATATTTGTACTTTTAAGTATGTATTTAATAAAATGTATTCAACAAAGTCATTTTTGTACATAAGAAATCACAGTAAAAATCAAATATTATTGACAAATGTATTACATACATATGGCAAGAGTTTCCAACAAGTAAATCAAGATCTGCTGGTGGATCTTTAAGGCTTACCTGGTTTATTTCAAGCCAGGTGCTATTCTAATATTGTCCCCTGTGTAATTCACCAATAGAGCGAACCTATGATGGAGCCTGCCAAACTACCCTACTCAGGAATGTCACTGCCTAGTTTCATATCTACCCTATTATTCAGCATTTCTACTCTTATTTCCCGAAAAAAGATTGCAAATTTTCATGTAAATAAAAATTGGCACTTCTCTGTATCTTAAGAAAAATTGTTTTTGAAAATTCCTAAAATACATTGGGGTTAGATGCACATGCCTCAAGAATGTGAAAAAAGTTAGGTTGAGAAGCATCAAGGCTAATCATAAATAGGATGCTTCTCCCTTCCTCCTTCTGTCCAATGCTCCTACTGCTTGATTATTACACTATTTTGTAAGGACATTGTTCTCCAAACATTCAGACAAAAATAATAGACAATTAAGGGCTGGGAATTTAGCTCAGTGGTCTAAGTGCCTGCCTGGCAAGCACAAGGTCATGAGTTCAATCCCTGGTGCCACAAAAAATAATAATAATAATAATAATAGACAATTAATATGTACCACAACTGAACACAGATACCTTCTGTATATCTAGTCACTGTTATAAAACATTTGTATCTCTTAAGAAAGTCTAACAAAATAATCTGTGTTGCCCAGACTGTCATTAAAGTATATGTAGGAAAGATGGGACAAAAAGTGGGGTTTGTTTTTTTGCTCACATTGTTGCTACTGTGGGGAGAGGTTGTTTATGCCAGGGATTGCACCAAGGACCTGAAGCATGGTAAACAAGCATTGTATTCCTGAGCTATACCTACAGCCCGGGCAAGGAGTGTAATATCCACCACTTATAGGTTAAGATTAAACAAAGGAAAATTAGGTAGGTCCCATGCAACCAGTTATAATTATATTTTCTGACTGTTATGGTTAATACATTGTGTTAACTTGAGAAGTTTAAAAGTTTAACTAAGGGACTCAGCAGGGAGCTAAGATCTTTACTTTGTAAATATCTTCAGCTTGTGCAAGAGGAGGGCACAAAGGTGGTGTGTGTGCTATACCCGCCCTGGGTTGGGGTAGCCTGCTGCTGGTTGCTGCCTTGAAGTGATGCCCCTGTGCCACACCACCATGTTTTGGAGCCAGCTGATTATGAACTGAAACCTCCACATACAGTGAGCTAAATAAACCTTTCCTGCTTCATTTTGGGTGTTGGGTATTTTGTCTCAGCACCGAGAGAAAAGTAACCAAGACACTGGCTTTTGCCGTATTAATGAAATTATATTTATAAAAGGTCTTTGTATATTATAAACTCTGTGTTTCACCAATTGTGAAACTAAGATTGAGGAAATTTAGCTACCATAAAAAGCTTTGGAATGAAGTTTTAAAATATGTCAATAGTTTTTTTTTACTCCATAATATATTTCATTTTGTTTTGACTATGGGAGTGCTTTTTTATATTCAGCATACAATAAATTAATTTCATCATGATGGTAGTTATGCCTGAGACAAAAATAGGAAGTTGATAAACATTGAAACACAGCAAAATTTTATTTAGATATTGATCTCAAATACATGGTCATTTAGAAACCCTTTTGTCAGCATAAAATACCAGAATTACCTGTGTCTAAAGACTATACATTCTTTTATATATAAGATCTTCTTCCATGAATATGTATCAATTTGATTTACCTGTATAATTCAAAGCCATAGTTGTTGCCATGTTCACTCAAGTTAACAAAATAAAAATTACTTTAAGCAGTCAACTTTTAAATCCATTTTTCTTTTCTTTTTTTCTTTTATCTTTCTTTCTTTTCTTTTCTTTTTTTTTTTTTACTGGTAATCAAACTCAGGACCTTGCGCTTGCCAGGCAGCCATTTGTGCAGCTGAACTATATCACCAGCTGTTAAATCCTTAATGAAATAATCAATGTATTTTTGTGGTAAAATATAAAGGACAATGACAACTTAACTTACCAGTAAACAATTTTATATTTCATTTTAATTATGATTCACAAGTCTTCAATTATGAATACAACAAAAAGCTAACAAAATAATTTCTAGGGCTTTCCTTTTGATATTAATGCATTATACACTCAGGGTTGTCTTACATAACTTAAAATGAATTCTAATAACTAAGTTATACTGACAAATGTAGAACATCTGGGAAGGAACAGGATCAACCATTGTTTTGCAAAGATGTTGTCTTAGCATTTTGAGATTAGTTGACACTGTTCTCTTCTCTCACACACTTTCATCTTTTTTGCCCTGTGAAGTGTTTAATAAAACTATGGAAGCAGCCAGTTTATGCAGAAATTCCTATGTATTTATTAAATTGCCATAATGACTTGGCTTGGTTAAGACCACAAACATATTACTTAAAACATGAGGTTGTTCTAAGAACTCCTCAAGTGCCTAATGTAGAGTAACTTATCCTTTGATCTTATTAATGAGGAAAATCACACAGATAATTTTGTTAATTATTTATGTCCTGGACATCTGCAGCTACTCTCTTACATCACTTTCCTGTTATGGTCTCAAAAATGAATTTGAAGACTTTTGCCTTTTAATGGTCTATTTTTGTGTACTGCTTCTTAATGGAAAATGGGTTGAACACTTTTAGTTCTAAGCCCATTACTTTAGCCCCAGTTCCATGACTGGAATGAATATAAAATAGAGTTAACAAAAGAATGTCAAATGTTTACCACTGCATTCACAGAACTCTTGATTACTGGAATGTATGTATAAGTATTAGAGTTACACAAGATAAACTCAGCAATAGATAAGTAAATGAACTGATGGGTGGTTGGATGAGTTATATGTATCATCCATCTTTAAAAATATATAAGCTATGGGACTGGGGATACTGTTTCATGGTAGAGTACTTACCTATTATATGCAAGGTCCTAGGTTCCACCCCCAGCACCATATAAGGAAAAATATAAAAGTAAATATGTGTGTGTGTGTGTGTGTGTATCAACCATTTTAGCTTCTATGTGCAATTAGATGCTGTAGCTATAAGTTGAGCAATACTTTCCATACCATCAGCAAATAGTCTAAGCTCCAGTTTTCTTATTTCTTATTCTTATTTACACAAAATAGTGCTATAATAATGCATATAAATTTGTGGTGCTCATTGTGCTAGTGCTATGGCTTGTGTCTAGATGTTCCCTCAAAGCCTCAGGCAGTCATAGGTGGAGCTTTTCAGAGGTGGCTGGATATAGAAAATGTGATACTGGGATTGATTCATGGTACAATGCTAGGATCAAGGGTGAAGGATGAAGGGTGTGAGTGCGACCCACCCTAAGTATCCTGGATAAAGCATAAGGGGTAGAAAGACCTGTGGTTACCCCTTGTTGCCTTGCTACCTTCTGCCCACCATGAACAGTTTCTTCTCTATGGTATCTGTCTGCCATGCCACCCTGCCTTGGAGCCAACCAATTATCGACACAAACCTCTACAAACTGTGAGCTAAATAAATCTTTAACTTTTGGTGTTGGGTATTTTGTCTCAGCCATGAGAAAAGTAACTAAGATAGATAGCGTTTGATTTTGACCCTGATGCATTCATTTATGATTTTAACATGTTTGTAGATGTTGAAATGGGAGCATTCACAATGGTTTTCTTGAAAAAATTCTAATAGGAAGATGGACTTTGAAATTAGCTTTCATTCCACTAGTAATACTAGATGGCCCTAACTGAATGGAGTAATTTGTTTATTTATTTATTTATTTTTGCTACTGGCTAGAATCATTTTGGGTTGCATGGCACCAGGAAAAGCTGAATGAGCCTGTTATATTACTTTGTCACAGACTAGATTGATATTAATCTAAAGAGCTGAAAATTTTAAAGGAATTCTGATAAAGACAGAAAGTCATTTTTTAAAACTATTTTGGTCACAGACAATTGTGACAATTTGGATTTTCTAAGCATTTTAATCTAACATGAGTGTTTTATATTTCAATAGTTTTTTATTTACAATCTTCTAACATTGATACTGCCTTAGTCAACAGACCATAAATGAATATTACTCAAGCTTTCTTTTACTAATTTGTGTTTCAGGCCATGAGGGTTATCTGTCAATATCAATGACTCTTAGCAAAAATAATATATGTATAGGAAAGGCATGGAAGACAAATAATGGCAGAATACTGATCAAGACAAACATTCTGAGCAGATTTTTAAGATCCTAGGAGGAGCTTTGTTGATTTGATTCTTTCTCATAACAAGGTTACATCTTTAAACTTCTATTCATTAAGAATTATGATTAGGTAAAGCCAATATTTTATTATTGAAAATTCTAATTGATTAAACGCTAATGATTAAATTTGGAATATTTTAGGTGAATTTTACTGAGATAGTTTTGAAAAAAAAGTTTAAACAACAGTAGTTAATTAGTGTCTAAGTATTCCAGAAATGAAAACAAATTTAATCACAAATATTTCTAATGCTATAAAGTAAACAGCTAGTCCATGAAAAAATAATGCTAGTAATCAACCAGTGAAATTCTTTAAAGAGAAATATGTAATAGAAGATATCATTATGTAGCAAAACATACAGCTAGAGTTCTTTATTATTCAGGACATAACATAACTTTTACCTATGTCAAGATATAATTGGTAAATTTATTTCTTACGTTAGAGAGACGACATTTGGAATCAAAGCCAATACATCTTTCAACATCTCTTAGTCATGCTCTGGTCATGTGCACTTCTCTCCTTATATGTGCACAAGTCAGCTTGATTTTAAATTCTCTTGAAGCCAATGGCAGTTCGGCACAGTAAGGAATAAACTGGGTCTCTGGTTACAGGCATTCACTCTCAAAACAGAGAAAAACTAAAATGTAGCAGGCTTACAAAACAGTCAGAGAAGAAAAGATTTTTGAAATCTCAAAAATCTATTGAAAAAAATGAAACAGAATATCCTGATCCTATGTTTGAGTCTCACAGTTGTCACTAAATCCTTACTGAAAAATTGCTGAACTCAAAGCATTGAATGGATTTTCATTGTTAATCATATTAAACTACCATGGAGAAAATCCTCAGAATGCTCTCCTTTCCTGCCTGTGCAGGAAATACCTGGGTTGAAGAAAAATCAATGTCATCATGAGAGTACATGTATTAGTGCCAACAGAAAGGTGGCAAACTGTTAGATTCTCTCAAATCTGCACAAAAACAACAAAGTTAGTAGCATACTGGGCCTCCCAGCAGTCTGCATTACCACACTGAGGTTCTTTTACTGACAAGAAGCTATGATTTGTGTTACCAAAAAATGTCAGCTCCCAATTTGGATGAAGCTGAGATGAATTATACATAAGTCATTAGAAGCAGTGTGGCCTTCAGTGAATGAAGGACCTCACCAAATTCAGCCACTGACATGCTGAATGTTTTGAATAAGTCAGTCAACATCCCCTGTCTCAACATAAGCATTCAGGAAATGGGGGCACGCAGAGAAATCATTATTAGTGTATGCCTACAAATTATTCTCAGTTACTTGTAGTAAAAATATGAAAAAAGAGAAAGCATTTCTGTTTGTCTGTAACAGCCATTATTTAGTTTACTCTGGGACCAAAATATGGCCCTCCTACACTTTTTTTGACTCTTTGAGTCATTGCTGCACAGTTGTTACAGTCTCATTTATTTCCTAAATGACAATTCCTTATGATTTGCTTATCATCTCTAATAGAATATTTTGTGCCATTTCCTTTCTATGGAACTAATAAAAATAAAATGGGGTGGGATGTAGTATCTGCATCATCTGACACTCATGCTGAGAAATGGGAACACTCCAGTCCAGGAATGGGGCCATGTTACTTCTCTTTTCAGGGGCATCAATGGAGAGTATTGTGCTAACTCCCTGAGCTCCACTACAAGCTCTTTGCCACCACATATATGAAGTTCCGATAAATTTTCAGTGTGTCAAATCTTGCAGTGCCACAGAGTAATCCAGGCACAGGCTAGGGCTAGGGCTAGGAATAAAAGAAAATGACACACACCCTGTAAAAGCATGACACAGACAAAGATAGATAATTCAAGGAGGAGTCCAAGTAGCCAAATGTCAAAGCGTTTGTAAGTTCTAAGTGAAGGAACACTGGGTTCCTTCACTTAGATAGCAATTGTCAGCTAAAACCCAAAATCCTGAAAGCAACAAAGCCAAAGACAACTAAGGTCACCTGTAAAAAGAATGACACTGAGAACAGTGCCAGAATTTTAGTCAAATGGGCCAGCTGTCTCACAAATACACTGATTGGCAGGAGAGAAGCAGAACCAACGAATAAATATTGCCTGTTTTATAAAAATGCATCATCTTCCCTAGGAAGCAACTGAGAACACATGATTTACCTTTATGCTATTTAAAACTATGGTAATCAAAAGTCCTGTATCACATGTACTATTAAGATTATATATAATACAACTTTCATGTGAAGTAATAGAGCTAAGATGGCAGTAACATGAGCCTGCTATTCCTGAAAGGTGACCTGATATCTGCCTTGCAGTCTGTCTTCCTCAGGAAGCATCAAGAGAATATTGTACAGCAGGGAGAAACTACTGGAAGTGACATTCCTGAAAAGATTTCACTAGCCATGTCTTTTGTTTCTTAAGCCATAAGTAAAGAAACTTTGTTTGAGCCACAAAATAAAAAGAAGACAAACAAAATTTTCATAATTGAATTTCTGCTTGTTCAGAATGTCTTTCAAACAGAAAAAACTGCATTATATTGAGTCTTAAATTATGTAACTAAGGCCAATTCTTTACATTTTGAATGCATACCATTATCATAAACATCAAAGCAAGGCTGTGTAAACTTTTCCTTCTGCCTCATATCAATAGGAAAGGTAAATAAGAAAAACTAATTTGAGGAAGGAAGGCAAGAAAGAAAGAAAGAAAGAAAGAAAGAAAGAAAGAAAGAAAGAAAGAAAGAAAGAAAGAGAGAGAAACACCAAACTGGCCAAAAATATATAATTTATTCTTGTCTATGTTTCAATATGAAATGCAAGGATTGGGTGGGGGGAGGTGATTAAAAAGAAGAAATCGAAAAATAATGAAGACCAATGTATGTCTGTTGATGATCTGCCAAGAACAACCAGAAGCTGACCAGTCAAGCTGCCACCCATAATTGAAAATACTGAAGTTGCCCAGTTTGAGTACTATCATCCATAGCGAGACTCCGTGGAATGCCAGCTGTCACTGTTTTGGCACAGACGGTATTGTTTCTTCCCCTGCCAATCCCACACATCTCCTTTGCCTTCCCTACTTATTTTCACAAGCCAGCCAGCCCTCCCTACAGCTCTCTGCTCTCTCTGAGGTATAATCAGTCCTTTTGAGAATTCCTACTTAACTTGTCTATGTTTCAGTAAAAATAAGAAAAATATACTGGACATGAGACGATTACCCATCATTTTATTCTAAAGGCAAAGGAAAAAGAGATTCTAATGCAGGGTTTTCAGCTACAGTCTTGTGGGACAGAGCGCTCCCCACACAGCACCACACAGCTTCATGGGACAACAGTCACGTGAACGTGGTATGGATGCTGCCTCCAGAAACTGGACAATGCAGTGGCTCTGTTCTGTGTGTGCCCAGAAGAACAGGGTGTAAACAACACCTGAAGTTGGTTCTCTCTTCTCAGACATCTTCCTATTTTTCTTCTCCTAAATAAAAGAGTTTGTAAATCACCCTTCTTTTCAAGTTGTACAAAGAATTTCTTTAGACTGCAATTTCCATCTTCTTTCCTGACACATTATTAAAAGGACTAAAGAGGGAGAAAGTCTTAAATATCTAATTACCTTTATCAAAGAGAACATTTCAAAAAGAAGGAAAGGTGTTTAATTTGTTTTGTTAATTTGGGGTTTTTTTTCCAGCTGCTATATTCACCCCTGAGCTCAACAAAAGTCTTTATTTTTTAGTGTGTAAATGAGAAAATTTCATTTTATGAGAACATTTTAATTTCGTGAATACTCTTCACTAGGTTATTATGTCAAGTGGTGATTTTTTTTTTTTTTCAGCACCGGGGATTGAACTCACGACCTTTGCTTGCCAGGCAGGCACTTAGACCACTGAGCTAGATCCCCAGCCCTTCAAGTGGTGATTTTAATTCATCAGATTAAATAATTCCACAGTTTAAATGATTCTATTCACATTTATTAATCTTAAGAGGACAAGAAAATCATCGAGTTTCTGTTGAATTTTGTTTGCCCTTTCCCAATCAAAGCCAGTAAGGGTCAATTATTCAAAGGTGCCATTGTAAATCTGAAAATATCTATCCAAACAATCATCCTCTATTACATTTAAGAAAGTAAAGGACACTGGGAATGATCTGTCTCCTTCTCACACTCCCTCAAAGCAGCATTGAGATAAGAAAGAAAGTCACAAACATCTGGAAGAAAAAAAGTCTCACTAAAATGCTCCAATCTGAAGGAAGTAATCAGGAAAGCAGAAAAGCTTGTCAACAAGGCTGTGAGTATAGAAGGTCCTTCTAAATCTGAAAGCTGTCCTTCCACAATGGAGTCTGTAACACATCAGAAGTCAAAAAGAACTCCTTAAATCACCACTTTGTTTTTCTCTCACTTGAAGGGAGGCAGAAGACTCATGGAATAACTTCCCAAAATAATTGTATCTTACCATGAATGCTTAATAGAATTGAATAACAAAAGAAAAGAGGATAATGATGTGCATTAACAGGCTAATTGACTTGGTGAAAGAAAATTATAAATGCGTATGGGAAGATTATCTGCTTCATTGCAATTAAACAGCACCAGGATCTCCTGGAAGAATTCTTAAATTTCGGCTGCTACTCTCAGGAGATCCCACAGACCAAGAAAAGCAGAGTGACCAATGTAAAGAAAAGTGAGGTAAGGGCTGCTGGAATTGAATGTAGAACGGAACTAGTGGGCTTGCTCTGACAGGAGGCAGTAATCTGGAGCCCAAGAGCACCCCCCTTTCGAGAGATAGGGGTGGACATCTGATGCCAGTGCCTCCAGGGGGCACATTGGAGGGGGACGTACTCCCCATGGTCCAGTGCACTCCCTGACCCAGGACTTGGTGTTGTGTTTCTCTTGCTCTGACACAGCCCTGTTAGCCTGAGCCTTGAGAAAACTCAGCCCTAGTTTCCTTCATATGTCCAATTGGCCCACAGGAACAGTCCGGTGTTTGGCTCCTACCAAATTGCAGAATGTAAGCCAACCAAGTGTTGGCTTTTCTGTCACTGCCTTGTCAGCAGAGGAAACATATTCACATGACCCTGCCTGTGGAATCTGCCACACTCTAGGTAAGCGCTGGCCCCCTCATTTGCAAATAGCTTCAATTTTCCGAATGGTTATTTTGAGTTATCTTTTCCTTACCCACACCTACCTCCTGACACACACAGTTGACTTGAGAAAAAAACAAATGAAATACCCTTTCCCACCCTTTTTCTTTCCAGTGAATTAGAGGGGGGAAATTACCTAAGTATTATGTATGCCTAAAATTTCCCTTCAAAGAATCTGTTCAATAAATCTTTAATATGCTCTCTCATAGATTGTGGTGAGTGACTGTCACAGATCTACAAAGATACCAGTTGAATGCATGTTGCAGATCTCTTTAAGTCACGAAGTTCTTATCCATTGATCTCAGCTTTGAGGCTTAGTGAATGTTCTGAAGGATAAGGGGAAATCCTATTTATTTTCCATTACATAATATTTGAAATATTTTCTTTTTAACATTTGTTGTATTGATCTGACTTGCATTTGCTAAACTATAATACCCTGCTTTTCATTAAATATTAAGAATAGCACAGTTTATTCTAAAACAGAGACCATAGATTTGAATCCTTTGACTTAATGATTCACTTAAATGTCAAACAATAAATTCCCTTTATTTTTACTAGCTAAAACACCCAATTTTTGCTAACTTTATTAATTTTTAGCATCACATAAACTGAATCTTTTCCCATGATTGCATATTCTTTAAATGCCAAAAGAGGTAAGATATGGTTAGATCTATTACATGTGTCTTATAAATGCCATCCATTCAAAATTAAACAAAATTGCTATATCAACTAGAGTATGGATCCTCATATCTGCAGCCTTGCAAATAACTTTTGAATCAAAAAAGTAAGAAGCACACTATTTTACAGAAAATTCACAATCTGAACTGTGTGGCTTTCAGCAAGGCACTCAATTTCTCCAGACCTCACCTTGCTATATAGGTGTACCAGATGACACTCAATAGCCGTTTCTCTCTCTTCTTTCTGGAGAACAATTAGACTACATTTGCCAGTGTCCTTGAAATTAAACATGGTTATGTGGCTGAGTTCTACTCAATGGAATGTGAGCAAAAGTTAGGCCTGCCTTGGACAGCCAGCCCAGAAAAATCTCTCGTTTGTGCTCTTCTGTGTTATCGCTTCCTCTGGCTGCCTAGAATGGAAGTGACCCTTGGGAAGACTTTGAAAGTTCTGCTGACTAGACAAAAATCATCTGCCTTCTCACAGTGTCTTAGCATTTCTTCTTTCTATAGCCACCAAACACTACCTGAACCACTGTACTGCTGCCTGTATTGGCAACCTTGATGAGTTCCCTAAGTTAGCTGGAATGTCAGGTGAATTCTCATGCCTTCATGATCCCCTCATGCCACTCTCTGCTCTGAGTCTCCACTTTCACTTGTCATACTGTATCTTTGGTGTCTAGCTGTCCAGATGGTTACTGCAGGGCAGATCAAACAACCTTGGAGTATGGAAGTGTTAGAGCTCTAGAGGAATCAACTTGACCACTGGGAAACAAAATAGGAAGAAACCAAGAAAGATAACTCTTGTCCTTTCCTCCCTTCCAGGGACAGAGAGAGCACCAAGGTGCTTCTCATCATAGTCTTTGTGGGGAAATCTCACTCCCAAAGTAAAGCTGTAGTCAGTGCAGCAATGTACTACATTATCACATCATTTCTGGCTTTCCTTGCCTCATTTCTTGAAGAAGTCTGAACCTCTGACAGCCAGTCTAGTGATCACACTTGTTCCCATAAGTTGTGGAATAAACAAATACATTGCATTTGAGCTATTCTTTATTTTTAAAGTTTAGTAGTGCTGTGGTTTAGGTTTAAAATATCCCCGAAAGTTTTATGTGTTTGTAAGATGATTGGATTTGAGGGATAACTAACTCAGCAGTAGATTCATCTACTAATCAGTGCAATGGTTAAATGTCCTGTTAGGAGGTGGGACCTTGTTGGAAGTGGGTCACTGGGAGTGTGAGTTAGAAGGGTATATTCTTGTCCCAGATGCCTCCCTTCTGAATGTTTCGTGGCTGCCGTGGAATGAGTAACATTCCTCCACCATCTCCTTCCATCATGCAATTCTGCCTTGGAGCCAATCAGCCATGGATTGAATCATCTGTAAACCATACACCAAAATAAACTTCTCCTTCAAATAGTGAGCTTCAGATATTTTGTTCCAGAAATAGGAAATTAACTAATATAAGTAGCTGCAGCAATCACTAATACCACGAAAGACTCCATACCTAAGCAAAGACCTGACCCCATGTCTCATGGGTTGAAAAGAACACACTACTAGAATTTACATCTCATTCTACACTTATTTACAGTGTGACCTTAGGAAAATTTACTTAACATTTGTGGCACAGGTTCTTCAACTATAAAATGAAGATTAACAATGGCCTTGGGACTAGGGATGTAACTTAGTTGCAGAACACTTGCTTAGCACACATGAGATTCTGGGTTTAATCAGAGAGGAAAAAGTGTTGCCAGGTATGGTGTCACAGGTCTATAATCTCAGCACTCCAGAGGCCAATATAGGAGGATCGCCATGAGTTCAAGGCAATCTGAACTAATGGTGAAGCCCTGTCATGAAAACCAAACAAAAATAACAAGACAACAACTCTATAAATTTATATATAGTGATTTTATATATATATATATATATATATATATATATATATATATATATATATATATACACATATTCTGTTATAAAGGTTATTACCAAAATTAAATGAGGTAATACATAAAAACACTCTAGGAAAAATTCCTGACTCATACAGAGTGGTTAATAGCTAATAGCTATTATTATTATCATTGTTATTTGAAGATTTGTTCCAAATAAATGTTTTATTAGTCTATGAAGTTTTTATACCACTATTTAAAAAATATTGTAACTCTCCTGCTTTTGTTTCATGGTTTTTTTCCTTCACATCTGCTCCCCAACAATGTCCTCATCTAAAGAAACTGTTCAGTCATTTGAAGAACAATTTCCATTTAATTACATAATAGCAATCTTAGAGTTATATAAATCATGGGTACAGTCTTAAATTACTTCAATTTACTAGTGTTAACAGAGCAATTTGACTTTTATAAATAGTAAAACTTTTGGTCATTATGCTTTACTTTCAAACTTGTTAAAAAGAGCATCTTCTTATTCTGCATAGAGAAATCCTATGTATTTGAATTCTCCAAAATGAAGGCCTGTATTGAGGCCCCATTTGCTCCCTTTATGGCCACTCCGAGCTTGGCTAAAGAAATGGCTCCATGCATGGAGATGCCCTCACTGCTAGGTTTCTTTTTTCTAAGATGTCTTGAAAATGTTTGAAGGGAATGTCTTTCTCTTGAGTCCAGTTGTCTGTTTCCTCCTTAGCCATTTTACTCAAGGCTGTTTGTTACTCTCTGCTTTGCTTCGCTTTGCTTTGCTTTGCTTTGCTTTGCTTTGCTTTGCTTTGCTTTGCTTTGCTTTGCTTTGCTTTGCTTATTAGATGCCTGCCTTCTTCTAAGGGATACTTCTACTCCAGAGTGGAGATACTCCAACTCATGTATTGCTTTAAGAATAGAATTTCTACCATGGAGACAAGTATATCACAACATACTTATTACATATTATTTTTCATAAGTTAGCTCTTTTCTTTTGTTTGAAAGGTCAAAATGGTTAGCAATAACATCACAGAGAATATATTTATCTTACCACTCAGAATATTTGAACTAAGAAGAATTTAATGACAATTCTAGGTCAACAGCTTTAAAAACATGACTTTTAAATGAACAAAATTTTCCCTGTTGTGCAAAAGGAATGAGTTTAAGATCAAGAACAAAGACATAAATAACTGAGCTATACATGCAATTCTACAAAAAGACTGACTAAAATTTTACAGGGGTTTACAGTATACTGTGCCTTCTGCTTCCTCCCCAGCCCTATTGATGCCATGCTTCTGTCTTGGTCTTGGGTCCAAATTCACCAGCCATCTCCAATTATTAACAGCATCACTATTGGCAATTAAATTAAACTGTTTGAGTTCCAACCTTTTACTGTGAAGTGTAAGTAGTGTCTAACTCACTGGTTGTTTGGAGTATCAAATATCAATAACGTATAAAATATTCTAACATAAAACTTTTCACGTAAGTACTACTATATAATTTGTTGCTTTACTTCCTTTTCTGATATTCATCTCTCAGTACATAATTAAAACTGTGAGTCAGGCCTGAGCATGATCAGGAAAGATACATCACATCTGATCGAAGTAAGAAAATAAAAGTATTCTCTTTTCTTTGTCTTCTTTCTAGAACCTGGCCTGGAAGGTAGAATTCAGTGCTACACAAGGTAGCCAAAACTCCAGTAGGAAAACTACAATCTTTCTGGCCTGAAGGGCCAGAGGAGAATTGTTGAGAATAATCACAAACATGGAAAAGTGGGGAGAAGAAAAATTCTGGGGGAAAAAAAGCCTCAAATTCTCTAGGCTCTTCCCCAAATCTCTGGGTAACCCCTGAACCACACATGTATTGGAGAAACTCCACCTGAAGACATGAGAACTGAATTAAGATTTGAGGGGCTGAAGGAAATCTAGTTTATCACTTAATTCAACCAAGTTAATCAACTGTTAAATATAAAAATAACACTCTTTGAAGGAACATAACAAAGTATCCACAACATGTTTTGCAATGTCTAGGATAAAAACATATGTTACTCAACCAAAAACCTAATTCCTTGTCAGGAAAAAAATGCAATAAACAGAGATCAACCTGAAATGATTTACTTTTTTGAAGTAACATGAAATTCTAAAGTCACAAGTATGGATTTTAAGTAGTAATAGAACTATACTCAAGTAATAAAAGAAAATATGTACACAATAAGTGAATTTCAGCACAAAAACAATGCATTAGAAAATGGAAATTCTGGAACTAGAAAACCCAATATCAGAAGTTAAAAAAAAAATCTGATGAATTTAACAGCAAAATGGAGGTGACAGAAGAAAGTCAGTATGCTTAAAGTTAGGTCAACAGAAATTCCCAACCTAAAGAACAAAAGAAAAAAACATTGCAAAAGAAATTGACCTTCAATAAGACAATATCT
>RJWT010020954.1:0-17771 GCA_004365215.1 Cuniculus paca | reverse complement strand
TGTGTACTCCATAATCACTTGCCTAATCTTAATTCTTTATTCCTCCAGCATTTCTTTATTCCTTTTTTCTTTATTTCTCCTATTACAAGAAAATAAAGATGAATCCAAATCATGTTGAAGTCACCTGAACTCTTTCAATATACTAGAGCTTATTTTAACTCACAGTGATACTGTGTGATGGATCCAAAAGAAAGATCCAAAATTCTTGTGTTTAGCAAGTACAAAGAATTGCAAGTGTACACCTGATAGTGAAAGAAACTATAGCTAGATTTATTGCCTTAATTATGTTATAAATAGGCTTCAATTGTTGTGTCTGTGTTTGGTTTCGAGATATTTTAAGAATAGCAGTAGTCATGGCAGGTCCATTAAGTACAGATGTAGTGACAAGATTAAAGGTTTTACTAAGAAGTTAAATAATTACAAGAGAAAATAAAGACAACATTTTAAAAATCAAAGTCTGAGAAAATTAAGGATGTTGCACAAATATTTGGAATTGTACAAAGCATTTAAAAGACAAAGGAACTTTAAGGTTCAGCTCTCATCTATAAAGAGCTCAGAAGTCACTATGTGATGTTCCTTCAAAAAAAAAGAGAAAGTCAAAAATCAGCAAATTTCCTTAAGTCAAACAATGGAAGGAAGAAGAGAATGAATTGAAATATTTCCTGTTAAAAATTTTTAAGACATGAGCATACGATTCTATATCTAACAATCCTGCAAAAGTAAAGGAAAAATAAAAATTTTCTCAAACAAACTTGAGGAATATCACTTTTAGAATACTTGCAAGGCAGAAAATGAAAGAATTCTCTTCAAGGAAAAAAATGACATAGGTACAAAACGAATCTATATAAAGAAAGAAAGAGGGATGGATAAAGAATAATAAATATGAAATCTTTTCTTATGTTTAATACATAACTGTTCAACATAATAAAAGAAACTGTATTGTGTGATTATAGTATGTGGATTATAGCATATGGAATGATAGCAATGTGACAACAGATAAGGAGAGAGAAATTGAGTACACTCCATTATAAGGTGCTTTGATTACGTGTAAAACAGTTTACAGTTCATTTGAAAAATTTGGGGCAGCCAGGGATATAGCTCAGCAGCACAAGTGCCTGCCTGGCAAGCACAAGGTCTTGAGTTTGATTCCTCGTCCAAAAAAAAGAAAAATCTGGGGCAACCACCAAGAGTTAAAACACATGAAAAATGGCATCTATATCATTCACAATTTATCACAAAGAGATGAAAAAACTTTTGAAGATAAGACTAAACTTTGCATATTTTTGAGTTTCTCATTAAACCTGGTAAGATAAAAAGTACATTCAAAAACTAGGGGTATTGCTCAGTGGTAAAAACACATAGAAGGCCCTGGATTTGATTCCCAGCAGCGAAAACATGTAAAAAAGTTTATTCCAGAATATGAAGAAAAAAGTGACTGTATTTCCAGGGATTCAGTAGCCATAGAAGGTACTATAATTACTTCTGGAGTTACTTCTGTGATACAGTTACAAAGACAGACTCTTGTTTCAGCACACTTTCAATACAGATGAATCAGGTAAGCCAGAAGAAAAAGTATTGGACCTGATTTGAAGAACTTATACAATTCATATATGTTAATCTCATCCAGTAAACATTTTCCTGGAAACGCATTTGAACATTACAAGTTAAAACCACCTTTGCTGTTACGGACTTAGAAGCAAATAAAAAGCAGACCTGGGACCTGGCATGAAATAGGAGAGCTACTACGTACAACCATGGGTATTGTCACTCTCACTGTAACAAAGAATACACAAAGTAATGTAGATTCACATGAGAATAAGATTCATAAGTGACATGATCAAAATGCGCTAAGATCAATATGCTAATTTGTGACTCTTTATGAAAACAGTTTTCTAAACAGTGGTCACAAAAAGTATTCATTTAAGGAAATTTGAAAAGACAAAAGATTTATTTGATGATGTAGTCATAAGCATAACTTGCTTTTTGGTTACATATTAAATTTAGAGTGCTTTGCAAATCATAAATGACAGCAGCTGTTACATCAATCCTGTTTATTATCAGTTTTAGCTGTGGAAAGAAAAAAGATTTTTGCAAAAAACTAAAAATATCATGATTGCAAAATAATCAGTCTACACATGTGAAATAAGTGTCATGACTTGCTGACTTTCTCTAATCCTAGTTGGTAAAATGGAGATAATATGTAACTCTTTCAATTGTGAGTAAAACTGTGGGTAATAAATCAAAACAGTTAGTCCTGGGTCTACTATAAGCTCTCAAATATCAGTTCCTGTTTCAAAGAGAATGTACCTAACCCAGATGAGCCACATTTTAACTGGCATGAAATGTGATTTTCAAGTTAATATGTACATACATTTATATGTGTTTTTCCATATAAGTATAGCATGTTAAGATTTACATCAAAGAAGGATATGTGACAAGTTAGTGTAGCAGAGTTCTGTCACGTTTTTACCATTAAAGTAAGCAGACCTGTTGTTCAGTCCAGATATGTTCTGATTACAGATACCATCATAGGAAAACCTGAGCTGAGTTTAGTCTTTCATGTGAAAAGCAATTTCCATAAAATGTATAAATTAAATTTGGGCATGGTGGCACACCCCTGTAATCCCAGCATTCAGGAGGCTGCATCAGAAGAATCACCACCAGTTCAAGGCTGTACAGAATTACAGAGCAAGATCCTGTCTCAAAATAGATCAATAAATATCTATAAATCCTTGCATAATTAAACACTCCAATTGTATACAAAAATTACAAAATGTTCAAGCCAGAAATTGTAGAACTGAAAATCAATCTGTTTCAAACGGATTTTAAAAGACTTAATGAGGAACTACTACTTAATCAAACTATGGTCATAGGAACTAACCAGTAATACAAGATACAAAACAAAATAAAATACTCAGGTTTTGCCTTCACTTCACATCTGAGTGAGGACAAAGGATGATAAATAAATAAATTGGTACAGATAATAAATAGTGCTATGAAGACTAGGCCATTTCTGTTTTATGTAGAGAAAGAGAAGCCTTCCCTGAGTTGACATTTAAGCAAAAATCTGAGCACTAAGAAACAGACAAGTCATACAAAAAGGTAGGAAAAGATCATTTCAGACAAACCAAGCAGCATGTTTAAATGTACCCATAATGTGTTCAAGTTGTAATTAATTGATTTACATAGAAATATACTTGGTGGCTAAGATTTTTCTCTTAGATATGATTTCTGAAACAAAGTTTACTTTCCGATTGAATCACATGCTGCTAAGTACAAATGAAGCTATTCATGGGTGTGCAATGCATTATAATTTCTATCAAAATTTACTAACCTATAAAATATGTACCAGTTATATTTATCAGCAGTTGTTCTTGAATCTTTTCCTGTGTTGATTTTTCCTATGAATCACTGTATAAAGGTGTTTTCTTCCTATGCCTTTGAACATCTGGTTTTCCAAGCATGTCTATGCATCATCTTTAATTACCACCCTAAATTTCAATTAAAGACCTCTTCATTGAGTCATTAAGTAGACTAGTGACCACATTCCTCAGAGTCATTGCAAGCTGCACTCTATTTTCTCCTAGAATATTACTCTCTGATATCATGGGCTATAGCTTCACAGAACACACTCTGATCCTAGCACAATTTATTTATCTGACTTCACATTTCTTCTTGTCCTTTGACAGGAATTGTCTTTCGAGTTACACAAGAATTTACAGTAGTTTCCAATATATTGGGGGTCTTTTTATGTATAACTACTATTTGGTTTCCTTAAATTATTAGAAATGGTCAGCAGACAGTGGTGTTAATGATTCCCAGTCCTCCACTATTCGGCTGCCTTCATAGCTCCAAAAAGAAAGCAAACACCATCGGTAGTATTTTTTTTCTAGAGTTGGGAAGAAGTATAAATGCTCATAAATTCTTCTATGATTCTGTAAAGGAGGCTTAAGAATTAGGGCAACATACGTGCTTCTTTAGTTTACTGTCTTAAGAGGGCTAAGGAAATTTCGTCATTTGTAAAATGAAAAAAAAAGTTAAGCTTCAGGTGTTGCTGTAAAAATTAAATTATTGACAGTTCTATAGCTTTTATTGTTTGGTTTGCAAAACATCCTTAAAGACAAATGAATTGAGGGCCTGGCTGGGAAGTCCTTTAATAGGACTTCATTCTCTCCATCTCTTTTATTTTATCTCACATTTCTATTTCCCAACCCCTTGTTCTTGATTGAAACAAGCACATGGTTGGTGATAGTCTTAGGCAGATAGCTTTGGTACATATTGCTGCTGGTCACTCATACACCTCCCTTGGTGACAATTCCCAGACTGTGTCAGGTTGAACTGTACTCTCCATGGTTCCCGCAAATTGCCTATTTGCACCTGTTACCATAGGCTGCCGAACTTGTCTATACCACAGCTTTATGCCAGGCTGAGTTCTTCCATATGCTACATTCTGCTGAGTTAAGGATCATTTAGCCCTAAATGTCAACACACTGTACTCAGGCAAATGCGCCCAAAGAAAACATTTTTCTTGAATAGAAAAATATTAGCAACCCAATAATTATTACACCAATTTATTCCTTCTTATTGACACATCAAAAAAGACCCAAGGAATGTTTCTCCTATGGGAAAATGAGGTAAAATCAAGCTAAAAGAGGGTGAATATTGAGGAACCTGTGAGCCAGGCACAAGTAAATGTCACCGAGGTTCTAGACCAGCAGCCTGAGAACAGGGTAGGGGCTAAAGGCACAGTCCATTCACCCATTCATGTTTTCATTCGATGACATTTATTACTTTTTTTCTTTTTCCCCCAGCTTTAACAAGGTGTAATTCCGGGTACAATTTATATAATTATGGCATCCAATATGTTTTGAAATATGTATAAATATGAAATTAAATCACTCCAACATGTCCATCGCTCACATATTTATTATTTGGGGTGAGAATATTTAGGATCTACTCTGTTAGCAATTTTTAAGTATATAATATATGCTTATTCATTACTGTTGCCATGCTGTAAAAGAAATTCTCAGAATTTATTCATCCTAACGATAATTTTGTACTTAGTGAATATTTATAGTGGGTCTGATTCTGGGCTTTCTAGTGGCAAAAGAAGAGAACCATTTTATCACTCAGTAAAGTAACACTGGAAAAAATGTATGTGTATACATATATAACATTATAATATACATTATATACATTATAAATATATGTACATATATGCAATAATGCCTATACTCTTGCTATAAAACAAGACAACTGAAGGAGTATAGGCACTCAGAAATATAGTCAGAGCACTGACGGAATTCAAAGATGGAATGATTGATCAATTTATTTTAGAGTCAGTCATAACTTCATAGAGGTTTGAAACTACTAGATACTTAAAGATAACCAACAATTGCCGTAGCTATAGCTCAGTGGTACAGTGCACACTTACTGTGTGTGACATCTTGGGTTCAATGCCCATTGCCACCACACACATACTAAAAAAGCAAACATAAAGAAAGCCATCAATTGATAATTGTTTCAGTGGCACTGCTGACTAGAACTTACATGAGGCCATTGTTTTGAACTGAACTCTTGCACTAAACCCCAACAGACCAAATCAAAATGAAGTCATTCTCATTAAGTGAATATAATCAATCTAAAACGTACAGAGAAACGGCAAAGCTGAAAAAGAGCAGTTTTTCCTCAAAACAGGAGATTCACAGTAATTTATCAGTCAACTTGAGCCTGTATGTTAAGAAAGTTCCATTTACTTTAACCCTTATAAAAAAAGTAAACCAAAGTTAACCAATCCGTATTTATTCTTATCATTCTGTTTCTTTGTTCCCATCTTTAAAAACCAACTGTTCTACCATGCCCAGCAGAGCACTCACTCATTCCATTTTATAGAGGGAAATTCAGACTGTATTCTAAAATCACAAAAGCCAATTTGATCTCTACATTTGTTGAAATTTTGTCTCATGACAGCATAACCTAATGCAGTTTCTTTGCTTGCATCTTTTTCTGAAATTCTTCAGACATAGAAATATATCAAAACTCTTATAACTAAATTCTAGGAGATTTAATAAAAACTCAAAACATATGTAAGTTGGGAATATGGGGGGAGTTGATTTTTCTTTACTGTTGAGAATTTTATTGGTGCTTTCTGGAGGAAAATGCAAATACTGTAAACTCTATCACTAATATTATTAATAGTATTATTATATATTACTAAATATAATATATGATATAATGTATAATATATATTATTATTAAAATTATTATAGAAAGAACCTTTAAAATGTCAGTCATTAAATTAGTAATATAAAAGGATTTACTAAGTCACTTGAAAATATGTAGAAATAATTAAAATAGGGAAGATAGGTCATCCATGTAGATAGACAAATAGTGATTACACTTTGAACAGATGTGTCATAATATGATCTTAGTGTTAGTAATTACCCCTAAAAGTTGATGTAAATATGACTGAAGATGTTTATATTAGTGAAAATGGGGAGTATCTATTAATTCTTTATTTTAGAATGAAAAAAATGTAGAATTTCAAAATAAAATAACAGGAGATTAACAATGGTTAATATATAGAGTATTGTTATCTTCAAAATAGTTGCTCAGATTACAAGATATAGGCATAAAAAAATGAACAAACAATGAAAGCACAAATCATTCTTTTTGATCAACCAATAGAGATTAGTTGTGTAATTATCTATATTGTGTGCATGTATATATATTTATATATAAAATCTTTTCTCTTCTTTCGTTGCCCCATCCCAGTTGTTCTTTCCTTTTGAGCAGTTTCTTCCTCTTTCACTTTCCAGTATCTATCGTACATCTTGGAGCTTGTTTACTTTTTCAATTTTTTACACTAGGGAAGCAATACGATGTTTACACATGTGAGTCCAATTAGCAATGGTTATTATTAAAACATTTACAAACCCCATACGAAGTGTTTTTGATAGCATTTTCCTATTGTATTTCTTTCATTTCTCTTCTACCTTTACAGACATGCTAAAAAAGCAGCAGGAGGTAACTACTATAAGACTGATAGTGGAACCATCTTCTAAACTATTTCAATGACTAGGGCCATATGCTAAAACTAATAAAGTGAAATTTAATAGTGACTAATGACTTATACAAAATAAAAATCAAAGGCAAAGAAAGAACTTAGATTAAAACAATTTATTTCAAAACGATCTGGGTATAGCCATTGACTATGAATTCAATGTGAAGCAAAAGAATACTATATTTCCTGGGAAGAAAAAAGGTCCCAGTTGCCCTAATGAAAGCTAGATTTCCTCCTTGGGCTTTCACAGGTCCTTGCTGCCAAGACTACGTCAATGTTACAGTGCTCAGATTAAGTCCTAGTGACAAATGAGAATATGTTCACTGGAGCACAAGCTACAAGACACAATCTCTAAAAATCATTCTCCATGAGCAGTAGTTTAAGAAAGCAACAATGCTTAATCTCAGGAATAAATAATTTAGAGCTTCCATGTCTTTCAACAAGTATGTTGAGAACAGGGCAAGCTGTTCATCATTACCCAAGACTAGAAGAAACTCTCAAGACGCACATACCCCCCTACCTAAAACAATGGAGTGATCAGCTTGCAGAAATGCTTTCTTTCTCTCACTAGAAATGAACGCAAATGTTAAATCATTAAATCACATTCTACAAATTTAAAAGTATAACATCAATGTGGGTAAAGTGTAAATTCATTAAACTTTATTGAATACATAAACAGGATTGCTATTTTGGGGTAATCTTAAACTATTTAAAGAAAGTGAATTATGTTTAATGGCTTAAACTTTCCAATCATATAACCATTAAGTGAACCCAGTAAGCTTCATCTTGTTAACACTTTGTTAGTTCAACTGAGCAGCAAAACATTAACTTTTTATTTTTTTCACAGGACTGAATAAAGTCAACTGTAATAAAATTGCATTTTTTTAAAAAACGAATTTACATTTCATGAGTTTCCTTTAGACTCATTAAAATCACTCTCAAATACTGGCACATTCAGTGCAATGTCATTTTAGTAATAAAAAAAGATGGAGTCTCTTTTTTCTCAGAAATTTTATTATACTTAGAATCCTGTGATGAGCTTAGTTTTGACTTTTCTTTTTATATTTTACACTCAATTCAATACATGTAATATGTACTAAAGCCAGTAAAAAATACCAGGTTATAAGGTCAACTGTTATACCCTCTGCCTTAGTCCATTTGCAATATAATTTAATTATGTAACACCATGGGAAAAGTTAGAAACAGGTCATGAAAGTCACCTATTTTTAAATTTTGTTTATGGATTTCTCATCATTATTTCCATGTTCACTAAGTTCAATTTCCCATATCCTAAAATGCTCTAAGACCAGAACTTACAGCATGATTTCTGCTTCTACTGGACCTGACCAGAAAAATCCCTTAGCTATTTCCACACTTCCAGCCAACTGGAACATTCTAAGATGTCCTTTCCACATATTCCCAGGGATCCATGCCAGAAATATGATCCTAAAGACTAAATGTGATCCAAAGAAGGCTTCAAAAATGATTAATGCATTTAAACAATTCTGGTGAAAAAGTGCAAATTTTCTGTTATAAATATATAAATCTTTTACATCTTTCTTGGTCCAATTTGAACATCCCATTCTCTTCCTGATTTCCTCTAATTCCTCCTTAAAGAAAAATTATGCACTATTGAATGATCCCAGAATACAATACTCACCCCTCAATTTTATTGATCTTTAAAATGGAGATACAGATTTGACCTTATAGGTTTGTTGAAAATATTAGATGATATTCTATATATTCCAGGGCCTTTCTCATTTTAAGCACCTTATAAATAGTTATTAAGAAATAAGAAAAAAAAATTCTTCCATGTAAGTGGTTACTGCAATATATCTGAGACTTCCCTTCCTCTCTGGTAGAATCTCACTAACAACAAATGGTTCATTTTATTATATCCTTAACTGCATAGCACAACACAGTGACTAGTACAAAGTAGTCTCTCAGGAAGCTGCTAGGTTTATTAAAAAGAAATGCTTATTTCTTTGTCCAAGTTGCATGCTGTCATCAGATACATATCAACCAGCAACTCAACCCCCAAAAAAGCACATTTATTCTGTAACAGTTGGAAAAGTGCTGAGTGCTTAACACTTCTACAGTTAGCTTTTTGCATAGGACACCTTCCTCCTAAAATTGACTAGGAGACTAGCATTAGTTGACCAAGTGTTAGCACCACAGAATATAGTAAATCATTTGCAACATCTGCCTCTCTGTTTCCTCAACTATAAAACTGGAGTGACAAATACCTGTCCTACTTCAAAATGCTAAACGAAAAGAAAAATTTAATTTGAAGTTTATGAATCAAAAAAATTTATATGAGTTCTCAAAATGAAGTACTTGGTAGTTTGTGTTTATGCACACAATTTATATAGTGAAGTTTAAGATATTCTTTTAGAGTAGAAATGCGTTATACTCACATCTATTCCCAGTACAGTTGGAATGAAATGAAAGTTCAACATATAGTCACACATTGAACCTTGGTTGAATATATATAGGCAACAGTAGGAACAGAAAAAGGGAAAGAAAGACAACTAGGGACTTGTAATATCCACCAAAGAAACATTCTAGAAAATGAAGAAGAAATATAATACGATTAAATTGTTTATGTGATAGGAAATTATTGAAATTAAACCTATAAACATAAATGAGGATCCACTGTGAAAATATACTAGGATTTTTGTTTCGTTTTGTTTTAGTTTGTTTGTTTGTTTGTTTGTTTTTATTTTAAAGAGAATAAAACAGAACAAAGCAGATCAGAACAGAACAATGCAAACAATATAGGACTTCAAAATAAGACAACAGGAAATCAACAGTGGATACCATAGTGTTTCTTGTTTTCTTTGAAACAGTTATTCATACCTTCACACATAATAAATTCAAACAAAAAAATAGTATAAAACCAATCAGAATAAAAGAATGAGAGCATTACAAGCCTTCAAAGCCAGACAATAGCAAATAAACAATGGCCACCATATTGTCTCTTGCTTTCTTCAAAATAGCTGCCCATACCTTCTCACATGTTTGAATCAATAATAGAAAACAGACTAAAACCAATCAAATCAAAGAATAAGAGCATTATTGGACTTCAAACATGATAATAAGAAATTAGCAATGGCTACCAAAATGTCTTGTTTTCTTCAAAGTAGATATACACTAGGATTTTTTAAAGAGAATAAAACCTAACAAAATAAAGCAGAAATATAAAGCAAATCAAAACAAAACATAGAAAGTGGTACAGAACTTCAAAACAGGATAATAGGAAACCAACAATGGCTATCATAATATATCTTGTTATCCTCCCAAAAGTAGTCTTTACCATCAGACATGGTAAAATCAAATAAAACCAATCAAAGCAGAATATTAAATAAAACTAAACAATAAATTGAAACAAAACTAAACAGTGAGAACAATATTGGATTTCAAAACCAAGACACAGGAAATCCCCCATATTTGCTGTATTACATATTGTCATCCTTCCTCCTAAAAGATGCTCAGACTACTGGCCTTAGGGCTGCAAAGTCAATCAAATAATACAAGCATTTAGTTGTTTTTGTACCTCAGTTGCTAGCAACTCAGCCTGTCCTCTTGAACTAGCCAGTTGTTTATGGTGGGGGGGTCTTGATTCTCAGCCCACATGCAGGTTGGCTCACAGGAAGGGCAAACTTGCTTCTCTCTTCCTGGGTCCAGCATGGCTTGTGGGGCTTATGGGAAGGGCATTTTGGCTTCTTGTTGTACTTCTCCCAGACCCACTATGGCTTCTGCCAGCTCACAGGAAAATGTGAACTGGCTTCTCTCTTCCTGGGCCCTGCATAGCTTGCATGGCTTACAGAAAGGACAAATCGGCTTCTTTTTGTGCTCCTCCCAGGCCCAGCATGGCTTCTGCTGACTCACAGGAAGGGTGAACTGACTTCTCTCTTCCTGGGCCTCACATGATTTGCATGGCTTACAGGAAGGGCAAACTGGTTTCTTCTTGTAATCTTTCCAGACCCAGGATGGCTTCTGCTGACTCCTACACTAGGATGTTATTTGTATCTCTTTTTTTTTGTCTTTTATGCCAGTTGTATCATAATGACAAGTTAGAGAAATATTATTGAAGATATCAAATCATTGTATATTAATAGTGAAAGTTTAAACATAATAATTAATGAATAAATAATTTTATCAACTATAATGCCTCACAATTAAACCATAGTTTTCAAATTGCTGTCACACATATTCTCACTGGCCTTAAAAACAAAACAAAATGAATTTTGAAATAATTTTATCACTCCCTCACATTTCCTGAGTGCCTGCTGTATGACAGATAATGGCTAAATGTAAGGACTGAAATAATGAGAAAAACTCAACATGTCTGACTAAAAAACTAAAGGTAGAAAACAAGGAATAAAATGAGTCAGTCATGTTTAGTCCAGATGAAATCCCACAACTTCTTTTGAAGGCCCATGACTTATATCCTCAGAAATATGTCACTGTTAAACAAACATTATGCACAGGTTAAATGTAGTATAGAAATTTTTAAAGAAACATAACAAGAAAGATGCATTGAAAGCAAGCTTTTTGAAATTCTGATTTTAGTAAACACTTAAATATGAAGTGTGAGTGAGGAAAACAATAAAGTAGTCCAATCAAATTTTACATAAGTAGCAACAAAAACATTGAGAAGCATATGAGAATATTTTTTCTTCTTCAGGAAACATGAGACCTGAGGCTTGTTCAGATTATAGAGAACAGTTCATACCAGACCCATTTAAATCATGGAATTATCAAATTAGTGGTTAAGGGAAACACAGCAAATATATATACACTCTATATTAAGACTTTCAGAAGTCTCCCAACACATTTTTTAAACAAAATTAAAGTGTTATAGAGATAGTGGTGAGAAACAGCTTTATAAATTGAATATTGGCAACACCCAGGTCACAATGTAGAAGAGCTATTCTCTTGAAAAAAAGAATGAAGAAGACTAAGAAGATCAAATCTCAAATCACATATAAAGTTTACAAAATAATCTACTTTTACGTAAATCAAACACTTTGTTGTAATGTCCAATGACCCTTGCCAAGAACAGAAAATTATGTTTTCTCATATACCAACAAAAGTATTCATTTTGTTGTGTAATTTAGTATTATGTTTAGTATTTAGTATTATGTTAAGTAATTTAGTATTAAGTCCTATCTACTCAAGAATGACAAAAGTGAAAAACTGAGATGTAAAATCTATTGAATGCATAATCTTATAAAATCAAGATTACACAGAACAGAAAACATAACATATACATAATTTATAGATTTTTTTTATAAGTCAGGGAATAAGAGCTCTCTAATCTCACAAAATTTTATTTCCTTTAGACCTTATATAGAAAGTAAATACTGTATTTAAAATTACATAATGTAGCCATTTGCAGACTGTGGGGGAAGAGAGTAAGAAGTCAACAAGAAGCAAGCCCTCCCTGCAAATCAGCACCATGTGTGGGCCGCTGTGGGGAGAGCCAGATGCCAGCCTTTTCTGTGAGTCAGCAAATTCGTGGACTGCTAGGGAGTAGAACAAAAAGTCAGCAAGAAGCAGCCTTCCCTGTGAATTGGCACCACGCATGAGTCACTGCAGGAGAGAGCCAGATGCCAGCCCTTCCAGCATACAGGCTGGGAAACAAGAAGAGCTAAACCCTCCCCTTCCCACACCCCTGCTATAAGCAACTGGTTGATCCAGAGAAACACAGGCAGAGATGATAGCTATTGAGGTAAAATACAATTTAATGCTTATAGTGTTTAGTATTTCACTGGCTTTGCAGGTCTAAAGCTGGTAGTCTGATCATCTATCCAGATGATAACAATACATGATGTAACATCTAGAGGGATCTGCTTCTGAAAGTGGTGGCCATTGTTAATTCCCTAGTATCTTGTTTCATAATTCTGTATCATTCTCATTGTTTTGTTTAGTTGGGTTTTATTCTGTTTTGTTTAACTTGATTTTATTATATCCAATGGCGTGGGCAGCTATTTCAAAGATAACAAGATATATTACGGTGTTCATTTTGGATTTACTCTTATCTTGTTCTGAAATCCTTTACTGCATTGTTTTGTTTTTACTGGTTCTATTCTGTTCTGTTTTGTTTGATTTTTACTGTTTCTAAAAGTATCTGCAGCTAGTTTGAAGACAACAAGAGGCATAACAATCACTGATTTCCTATTGCTTTGAAGTCTTATGTCACTTACACTGGTTTGTTTTGATTGACTTTATTCTGTTTTATTTTGCTTGGTTTTATTCTCTTTAAAATAAAAATAAAATAAAAATTTTTAAAAATCACATAATACGACATAGATAAACTCAGTGTGTGGAAAAAATTCTCCAAATCACACATCAGGTAGAATGGTAATTAAAATCTAACATTACTCTAATAAGATTTTTGCATTTATCTAATAAATAATAATAAAATAAGAATTAATAACCTACTTGGAAAATCTATCAGAGTAGTACAATCCTTTTAACATAAAACTTTTAAAAAATGTTTTTCTCTTGTTTATGACAATTCTAATATCTGATCTAGGCTTACTGTATTAACAATAACATCTAAATTAGAAAAATATGAAAATGTGAGGTGCTATATAAGTCACATGAATTCTCATATATGTATGTAAAGTAGAATGATTTCCCATACTGAAGTTGAAGGATTTCTGCAGTTAGAGTCAAATAGCCAATAGAAATTCATTCAATCACTCATAATTTGAGCCATGTGAATTTTAAATCTCAAGGCTTTGAAGAAGCTATGAATATAATCATAAGATTTTTTAACATGAAACATCAACACCACAACAAAGGAGTCTGTTCTGATAAAAGATAAAGAGTCCTTGTCTTCTCCTTCACAGAACAAGATTTTGGGATCAATGTTCTTACCCATAAATAAAAAATTAGTTTTTTTTATTCTCTTCAACCTCCATTAAAAAACACATACTGTTTTCAGTTAAGGGAAAAAGAAAAACAAACCAACATCATCATGTGATTCAAACATTAATGCCTTGATTCTTTTCAGGAAAAAAAATGGTAAATTATATTCATTCTGTCACAGAATAAGGAAATACTGTAAGTAGAATCAACAGTTCTGGATATGTTTAAAGCACAAATAGGAGCAGGTCTAAAAAGATATCAGTCTTTAACCACCAGTGTAACAGAAATGAGAAAGAGGCTTTGATTTTCTAACAATTAAATAAGTTAGAAGAAAATTTGTTAAAGATAAATCTCTTAATGACTTCTTTAGTGTTCTAGCACTTCTGAAAGGTCCAATTTCATGAGTGCTAAAAACATAAATAGCTTTCCTATAGGACACCTTGTAAGACAAAAATGTTTCCAACTTTCACTATGTCTAACTATTCATGATAGATCACAGAAATCAACTTTTCATTGCATTTTGAGGAATAAAAATTGGATGCTAAATGAGCTCTTGTAGAAGTAGCACTTTGAAGACACTTCATGGATTTGAATTTTGAAGGATATCATGGACTAAGCTTTGGAAGAACAGAGATTGCTAAATAGAATTACAGATTTTATAAATCTCGCTATTCTGATTCAGTACTTCTTAAGGTTAAAACATTATCACTATGAAAACCAAATAGGAAGTTTTCCCCATAAAAGCATAAAGGTACAATATAGGTACAACTCTTGTTCATTGAAAATAGTATCATATTTTATTGTTTATCTCTGAAGTTTGTGTTCCCTGCATGATCTTCAATAAAATACCTCGAATGATTGTCATTCAATTTCTCTTTGAACCCCTAAGTATTGTAGAGCCCATTATCTTTTTTTGGGATTACAGGTGTGTGCCACCATACCTAGCAAGAGTTCACTATCTTCCAAGGCAATTCATTCCATTTTTTATACCTTTAATTGTAAGAAGTTTTCTCTAATAATCAAATCTGTTTATAATGTCTACTTTTTGATTCTGGATTTTTATTCTAAAACAAAAGAGTAATAACCATTCAAATATTTGAAGGCAGTTTCTACATATGAATATTTTCATGCAAGGCAGGCAAAATAATATCTATAATTATGTAAATATATATAGTATTTTTTACATATTAGACCACATATTGATACTTTTCTCTAAGAATGAATGACATTTAAATTTAACAAAATGACTCTAGCTTAATCAAAAGTAAAGATTAAAAGTGAAGGAAAACAGCCAAGAAAGTGTTAAATGAGTGAGTATGTTTTATCTTGATGTGTGGTGCTGGGGACCAAACCAAGGACCCCACACATAATAGACAAACACTGCTGCTAAACAACATCCCAAGCCCTTAAATCAGTGTTTGGTGGTAAAACCAAAACAAATCTTCTGTCTGAAAGACAAAATATGATAGTTATTTTTACAAGGAAATGAGAAAGAACAAGAGAAGCCCTCTGCCTATGAGGTTGGGAAAGAAAACAAGCTTTAACAAGTAAAACTATTCAAAGTCTCCTAGCTAGTAAATAAGATAAACAGGATTTAAGCAGGATTTAAACTTGGGAAGTCCTTCTTCACAACATGCAACATTGTCTCCCAGTGCTATTTTTCTGTTTTTTCAGTGATGGTACCCAACCAAGCCATATGTAAAGCTGATTGTTTCAATTATAATAACTAGACATTCCAAAACAATCCACTTGGAAAAAGAAAGATGATACAGCTTAAATCATGATTTAACTATTGCTATTACAATCAAGAACTAGTTTTAATCTAAGTTCTGGAACCTAATTATACCCAATTTCAGAATTCTTATGAATTAATATACAGGATGAAGAAAAAAAAAACAAGAAAGTGTAGTGTAATATGTTGCTTCATTCCTGAAATCTTTTTCTGTCATGCATGTACTTTGGGAAGATTGAGACAGTTACCATGACTACCTAAGCTGTCTTCCCACACCAGTGATGACAGATCAAGGGGCAGGATCTGGGCTCTTCCTTTGATGAAAGCAAGGTACAGATTGTAAGACAACTACAAATATACTTGTAAGACAAGTGTTTTCTTAGGTAATGTATTTTGTGATGTTGTCGTGACAATGTTGACATGACATTAATATTTTTCTAATGTTCATGGACTGATTGCTTGGCCCCTAGAGTTCAATTTGTTGTTCAGATAAAAAAATTTAAAAAAAATACTAATTCTTTGTTTTAACTGCAACTGCTGGGGTAGTATACAGTCCCAAAAAGATAATATATCCAGAGAAAGACTTGCAATTTCAATTTAAGCTGTCAATAAATCTAGAAGAAAGTTCAGTGTGCTAAAAGGTGATACTGAAATATACAAATAGTACTGACCAATAAAATGTGGACTCATATTTCTATAGGAGTTTCTGAACAAAAGTTTCTGAATGGAAGTTTCTTCACAATTATTTTTTTTTAAATGAATAAATTGAATATTATACAAGAAAACTATAGGAAGTAACAAAGTTGGGAGTAGTAGATATATTAAAATATGTTAGATTCATAATGAGCAATTAAAAATATAATGCAGAAAAATAACTATAATACTAATGAAAATATGAAAAGAAATTGTAAAGATCAAATCAGAGACAAATTATTAAAAAGTTTTTATCAGAGATGATATTTTTTAGAATTTTAATTATCTTCACCTACATATCTAATGAAATTTGTAGGAAAAAGTAAAAAAGAATTATACCAAAATTATATACATATATATGTACATATGTATTCTGTAATAGCCAAAAAAGACAAGATATAGACTTATTTATGGGTCAGGAGAGAGAATATACAAGAAAAAGAGAAGAAGAAATTAAACTGTATATCCCACAAAAAAATTTTTACCACAAATATACCAAATGGTATAATGGAATTACCACTTCAAGAATTCTATCAGTATGAGGATGAGAGAAACGCACAAACCTTATATTTATTCCTTTTTAGAAGGCTACATATCAACTTCTTAGTAAACTTTTCCCTATTTAATTATTTTTTTCAACCTTTAAGTTCAGTCACTTACTGTCACAGCCCTATGTCCTATTTTGTGCACTGAAATAAACAATGCAAGAAACAACCAACCTCCGAATGGAAATGAGAACAACCAAGAAACATTGAAGGACATAGTCAACCTACTGGAAAAAGAAACAATAAACAATTTCAAACTAAGGATTCAATATTCACAAAAACTATCAAGTGAAGGTGAAATAAAGACATTCTCATGTGAATAAAAAGTAGCAGAACTGGTTGCTAGTAGAACTACTCTACAAAATATATACTAAAGAAGCTCAAGTTGAAAGAAAATAAATAAAAACATGGGAAGAAATAAAGAGCTCTGGAAATAGTAAATAAGTAAATAAATGAGAGTATGTGAATACACTTAAATATATGATCCCTTGTTTTCCTAATTCCTTTTGAAAAAATGTATTAATTATGTAATTATAGTATACACTTACATCATTAATATTATCTATAATAATTACAAAAATTATTATATAATTAAGTTTACTGTGTGCAACATAATATCACCAAAAGAGTAGGTAGGAAATGGATGACATTATTTTAGTACTAATTTGAAGGACACTGTGATAAACTAATATATCATGATCTCTACTAAAGCAATTAATAAAATGACTTAAAAATTTGAAAAGTAACAGAAGATTAAAATGTATATTAAGAATATTAGTTTAATATAAAAAAGTAAATTAAATCAGTCACTTCAAAAAAGAGCATGTGCATATATATATATATATATATATATATA
>RJWT010020953.1:0-17772 GCA_004365215.1 Cuniculus paca | reverse complement strand
AAAATAAAAAAAAGAATCTTCCTTCTAGGAATGGTTAGAAATTGCTTACAGGCCATATGGTCACAATTACTGTATTTTTTATTTTTATTTTTATTTTTTTTAGAGTCAAACATAATATAGCATTTCAAAACAACACTGCAAGCTATACAGGTTTTCAAAACATAACAACAGGAGATTAACAATGGTTACCCTAGTGTCTATTGCTTTCTTCAAAATGGTTGTTCATACATTTACAGACAATAAACTCAAAACAAAGTAATATAAAGCCAGATAAAACAAAAGAGCATTACAGGCCTTCAAGTCGGACAACAAGAAACCAGCAGTGGCTACTGTAGTGTCTCATTTTTCAAAAGATCTGTTCCTATCTTCTCACATATTGCCTTCAAACAGTAGGAAAGGGACTTAAACCAATCAAATCAAAGAATAAAAGCACCATTGGATTTCAGAACCATTTCTCCATATTTATCAGGAATTTTGTATCTTATTGAGTCTTTCAGTTTCTTACACTAGGGAGACAATGTGGTGTTTGCACATGTGTGTTTGGTTTATTTCACTTATGAGTAGGGTCTCAAGTCTCATCCATTTACCTATAAAAGCCTCAAGGTGATCATTTTTTATAGCTGAATAGTACTCCTCTGTATAAAAGTACCACATCTTCATCCATTCCCCGATTGATGGGCATTTGGGTTGTTTCCAAGATTTGGCTATTACAAATTGTGCTGCTATAAACATGGGTGCACATACATCACTGTGGTAAGATGATTTCACTTCTTCTGGGAATATGCCCAGAAGCGGAATAGCTGGGTCAAATGGGACTTCCAGTCCTAGCTTTTTGAGAAACCTCCAGACTGACCTTCACAGTGGTTGCACCAGACTATACTCCCACCAACAGTGGAGAAGGGTTTCTTTTTCCCCACAGCCTCTCCAGCATTTATCATTGCTGGTTTTCTTGATCCTGGCCATTCTTTCTGGAGTGAGATGAAATCTCAGAGTTGTTTTAATTTGCATTTCTCTAATGACCAATGATAATTACTGTATTTTTTAAAATGCATAGCTAAGCCTCATCAAAAGGAAAGCTGAAACTTATCTGTTGCAGTTGGGACTCGCAGATGAATGCAAAAGGTCAATTGATGTGAGGAATTAAACATGTGTGATAACATTTTATTGTCATTCTTTTGCTAGTATGTTTTACAGAAAGGATGAGTGTTATTTCTCTGTTGCAGGATCAAAATGTTAAAGTGGTATATAAAGTAAAATGTAAGACTGTATACCAATGGTGATGAACCTATGGCACACATGTTATTTTTTTCTTTTAAAACAAAAGATGTTAATACATGAATTGTTTGTTCTAAAGTAAAACCTCAGTATTCAGATTTAATTGCAGTGTTGGCACTTGGTGCAAAACCAATGGGATTTGGATTCACCATCACTACTATATACTGTAGTTTCAAGAGTCACTTGTCAAAACTGTCTACTTAATAGATTCTTTAAGGCAGAATCTGCCTATGTAAGATCTTTGAAATTCAGAAAACTTGAGCCATTTACAGAAAATATTTGTCCTATTGGCTTGTTGCTTTTGGGTTCTGATGGTGGTTAGTTCTTGGTATGTTGATCTTACACTGGAAAAGCTTTTTACCTTGTTCTTGTTGTAGCCTTTATTTATTAGTTCTCTTTCATCTCTTTCTTCCTTCTTCCCTTCTCTCTTCCTTCTACTCCCCTTCACCAAATTCAGAATGTTTTTTAGTACTTGGCGTGTATATGGGGGAGTAATTCTACATGCTTAGCTTTTGAAATTTGATTGCTTTCTGTTTTATGCAGGAGCATAGGATTTAATGGTTTTTTAGAACTGGTCTGTATCATCTTGCATTGTTTATATTTCAGTGAAAAATAAAAATGTTGAGTAAGGCTCATGAAAAAACTATCCATGCTAGTCAAATAATTGGCATTTTACCAATAATTACCAAATGAATGAATGAACTAAAAAACCTTCAGGTTCGATTAGCGTATTGTATAGTATTTGATGCTATGTAGAAGTGAAAACTATGAATAATAAAAAGGGAGTAGGGTAAAGAATGAAATGTGTATTTATAGGTCATGAGATTCAATTTTATGATGATTGTTGAATCAGAAGACTTGATCAAATAGCAAAAAAAGGTGAAATATTTAGGTATTTTCTTCGAGGGTGATAATTATTAATGTATTAGTGTAAAAAATATTTAACCCAGTATGTCTCAGCCATACTGTCATCCCCCAATGAGCCTTTTTACATCCATTTTGCTAAGTCCTCATTTCCTCTACCAATTTGCTTCATTTACCATCAGTTTCCTCTCCTTGGCCATCTCAAGAACCATTTTGCCTCCCTGGAAGCCACTTCACTCACTTGAGGAATGCATGATTGAGCCCTGTTTTACAAGTCAGTGATGTATATTATGCAAGTTCACGTGGTCTTCTGAGGTTAGTATCTGTGAAAAGGGGTTGTCTATTCCAGAATATTTATTTTCTGTTAGGATTCTTTGAATGTGTCAAATAAAAAACATGAGAGCAGATAAGCTGAAAAAAAAATACAAATAACATCTGTGTACAGTCTTAAATAGTTTGTGATTCTTTGCTGAACACAATAGCTTAATGCTAAGGAATGTTTTGCTGTAAGGATAGGTAACTTTTGTGAATGATAGTGGTGCTTACCACTGTTAATGATTTGGGTTAGATATGCTTTTCAGTTAAGTTTCATTAAAAAGAGGCAACTTGATCAAATGGAAAGCATATTATATTAGATATGAGAAAGCTTAGGTTCTAATATAGTCAAGTGATCATTCTAAACAAGTTGAATACTAAGACCAAGTGAATTCCAGTAAAGTTAGTGTATGGATAGAAGTGACAAGAATAGGTCAGCCAGGTCTCTGCAATACAGTAACATTAGGTAGGTCACTTCTGTTTTTCTTTACTTCTTCCATTTCTTTCCCTTGAAGTGAATAAATTTGACATGACTTATCATTTAAAATTATGTTTATTAAAGGAGCTAGTTTGGATTTGTCGTTTAGTATATTCTCATGTGTTTCAAATACAATTAATTTGTTAGGCAGCTTTTCATAATAAGTTTATTAGTTGGTTTCATGTGTCTATAGATTTTAGAGTGTACAGCTTCTTTCTGTTATTAGGCAAAGAGAATTAGGGCTTTGTCAGCAGTGACTCTCCATTTCAGGATATACTCTTAATAAACACAGGTGTCTTGCTTCATGACTTTTGACCTGCATTTCTTATTATTGTTTTGAACTCTAACTCTAGGGGTGTCTGTTCCAAAGCAAAACAGCTTTACAAAGGTAACTGTTTAACTATGACTCTCATGTTATTTTTATCTCTATTTCAGCAATTCCTGTCTTGTTTGGACAGGGTAGGGACCCTCTGGCTCATGACCCTTTTTCATATTTTACATTTTACCTCTCCATTTAAAATACCTGGGCTGAGTTTTCTCTGTACCATTCAGAATGCCTTCTCTTGTGTGCTCACTTTCTTCACAGTTTCTCCATCTTTTTTTGCACTGAAGGACTGTAACTCCTCTTTTTGCCCTAGTATTCTTTAACACCTTTGATGCCTAGCTGATAGTCTCTCTTCTCAAATCACTTTACATCATCATGTTGGAAAACCCACACATTTTACTCCTGCTATCCAGTTCCTTCTTTTATTCTCTACGTTGGTATGTTTCTTTGGTTATACTTTGAGCCTAGTCATTATTTGACTGAATCTGCTCATTTTGAGATTTTCCATTCTGACTAACTTCATGTTATTCAGACTTGTTCCTTTTTTTTTTTAAACAGGATCTTGTTAAGTTGCCTAGACTGGGCTTAAGTTTGCAATCCTCCTGCCTCAGTCTCCCAAAGTGCAGCGATTGTGCACCACTGTATGTAGCTTCAGCTTCAAACTTGTTCTTTAACTTCATTGAGAGCACTTTTTGTCTTTTTACCCTCTGTTTGTTGTCAGGTCCATCTGGCCATATTTCCTCAGTAAGTTCCTGCTACCTGTTCTTTTATTGTAATTACTTAGAAAATATTCTGTTAAACCCATCATCTATCTTTGTCTCTCCCACATTGAGAATCTTCTGTAGTAGTACAGAAAAGATGCTACTCCGTATTTAAGGTTTTCATTTCAGCTGGATCCTCAGTGTGGCTTAACTTCTGCTCTTCTTAGCACCTTCTCCATTTTCTTGGTAACTTTCCTAGGTGTTTTGTTTTGGTTTTTGTTTTGTTTTGTTTGGTGGTACTAGGAATTGAACCCAGAGCTTTCACTCTGAAATCTATTCCCAGCCCTTTTTTTGTAAAAAAATTTTTGAGAAGTGTTTCACTAAGTCATTAAGTTACCCAGACTGGCCTCAAATTTGTCATCCTCCTGCCTCAGCCTCCCAGAGTGCTGAGATTATAGGCATGTGCCATCATGCCTGCCTTTACTACACTTTTATAACTCAAAACTGTGTACCCTAGTTTGGCCCACCAGCCTCACATATGCTTATAAATATGCTTGACTTCTATTTTTCAGAAAAACAAATGATCAGATGTATATGCTCAGTTTTATTTCTTCTGTCTGCAAATGCATCTTCAGTAATTCTCATTTCTAGATAATTTTTCTTACCTCATTAATTACATTCTGCATTTCCTTAGGGTCACCCTTACTGCTGTTCTCTGGGATTTTAATTCAACAATTCTCTCTCATTGCATTAACTCTTACCAGTTTCTTCTCAGTTTAGAAATATATACCTTAATCATATACCTTTTTCCTTTATATATTCCATTATATTTTGTATGCACATATATTTTCCCTTTGTGAGAAAAGTGTCTTATTTCCTCACCTTATCTACCTGTCTACTGTGACTGTGTATGTTGGTTGTCCAGATAATCTCAGTTTCTTCCTATCTTTTAGGGTTCTCTTTTATTTTTCAAAACGGTGCTGTTTCCATGGTCAGTTACATGGTTATGCTATTCCTATGTCTCCCTTTCACAGAGCCTCTTAGAACCTCATATATTTGCTGTCTTATATGTTCAGCTCTTTTAAATCCCTTCCCCTCTTTCTCTACTGCCACTCTTCTACAGAATACCAAAACCACCAAGTTGCTATATTTCAGGGACACTTTATAACTGATCTTTCTGCAGTGTGTGGTGCTGCGTGCTGTTACTTTCTTCTTCCTTGGCTTCCCCGACTTTGTAACAGCATTTTACCGTGGCCTTTCCCTCCCTCTCTAGTGGTTTGGCTTTACTGATCTTCCCTGGCTTCTTCACTTGTATTCTCTGTGTCCTTAAAATATTGTGTCAGTCAGATGTAGTGCTCCGTATCTGTAATCCCAGTAAACAGGAATTCTGAGGCCAGAGGACCACAGGGTTGAGCCCTGCCTGGTCAGTTTAGCCACTGAATCAAAAATAAAAGGACTGAGGATGTTGCACAGTGCAAAGGCCCTGGGTTCAATCACTAATACCACATACACAAACACACACACACACACAAAAAAAAAAACATTGGTTTTGCTAGGTGTGGTAATGCATGCCTGTATTCCCAGCACTCGGGAGGCTGAGGCAGAAAGATCCTTGCAAGTTTGAGACCAGACTGGGCTACAAAGTGAGCTCAAAGCCAGCCTGAACTGTACATAGTGAGAACCCTGCCTCAAAAAGACAAAAAAATTATTTTCTTTTTTTCTTTTTATGTTCTCCTTTTCTAAAGTGTGCAATTCTGTGGACCTTAAAGTACTGTACATTCAGTACCTATATATTATGTGGCCATCACCACTATCTAATTCCAGAACATTTCATCACCCTCAAAAGAAAACCTATACACACTGCAGTCTCAGTATAGATTTACCTATTCTGTATGGGTTGGAGAAATGGAATCATGTAATCTTTAGCCTTTTGTGTTTGTCGTCTTCTGTTTTGTACAGTGTTTTCAGGGTTTACCCCTGTTGTAGGATGTATCTTTTTTATGGCCAGATATCCCATTGTATGCATTTTGTTTAATGTTTCATCAGTTAATGAAAATGCTTTTTAACTTTTTAAAGTGTAGGCGTGTGTGTGTGTGTGTGTGTGTGTGTGTGTGTGTGTGTGTTTTCAAGTTGTGGTATATGATGGTCCAGTCAATTCACTCATGAAATTTTTATCGCCTATTTGGGGTTTATAGACTAACTCATTTATTGTGTTTTATGACTGAGGATTCAAAATAAACTGTCCTCGGGGAGTTTTGTTTTGATGGAAGAAACAGTCATGTAAATAAATTAGTGAACAGTGTAGGAAAAATACAGTTAGAATTACATCCAAGATAAATGTAATTCCAGAATTCAGCAACCAACTCTGCTTAGATGAATTAGTCAAAACTTCCCAGAGGAGTGACATTTCGACTAGATGTTTAAGAAGGAATAGGCATTTGCCAAGTAGGTTAAGGATGTTTCTGGTAGAAGAAACCAGCTTACACAAAGGCATGGAACTGTGGAGTACCCTGCTTTGAAATGGCATGTTTTGGCAGCTCTGACATCACTATGGTGATATCGTGGGTCATATGCAGTGATTCTGGAAAGGCAGATCTGGCTCAAATTGATGAGCTTAATGTCCAAGTAATGAAATTTGGATTTTCTTGGGGTGTTTTGGAGATCAAAGAGATTTGGATATATGAGATGGCATCATTACTCCTCAGATGTCTTACTATGTCCCTCTACCCCAAATTCTTTGTCATCAGTATGTACACATGTTCACTGTGTTCTTTCTTAATATCAAAATATGTCAATCTTCTCCACAATCTTCTCCTCTTTCTTTTATTCTTTGACAGTTAATTTTTTTCTGTTCTTCCTCATTCTTCAGTCTTCTGCAATCTGACTTTGGTTGTCTTTACTCCTTACAACTGTGCTTGCCATGATGACCAGTGACTTGTTTCTGAAACTAGCAGATGCTTTTCAGTGGCTGCCATGATATTTCTTATTCTCTAAAATGTTCTTTATTGGATCTCATGAGACCATATTCCTGATTTTCATCATATTTTGGTCTTTTATAGTTTCCTTTGTATAAAATGAAAGACAGTTCTGCAAAAGCGGTTCAGTATGATGCAAATGAGTATAGTATAAAGATGAATCTCTGGTTTAGTTTGAATGTTTAAGGTAGAATCTAATCATTTTCTCACATGTATTTGTTGAGAATTACAGAAAAGATTAAAATTCTGTTTTGACAAGAGTTTGGATTGAAGATGCTTTATGTTGCCAGTTACAGCTAGTTTCACATGCATTGATAGAGTTAAGGTTCTGTTAAGGAAATTAAAGAACCCAATCAAGAGCTGTACCTGACTTGACCATTCAGCCTGATGTAACTAACAACTAATAGGTCCTGGTCTCTTTTTTAACAACTTCCCTGTCAGTAACTCTTTTTATTTCTCTTTCTTACCTCATCCACTACATTTATCTTTTCAATTCACAAATACAATGCATATATAAAAGTACATAAAACTGATGTATGATTTTTAAAAATGTATACTGTAAAGTGAGGATTTAAGCACTATCTAGTCAAAGCACAGACTGTAATTATTGTTTAAATCTATCTGGTATGTACCTTTCTGGGCACAACCCCCTCTATTTGCCTCTGTATGTCTATACCTCACCCCAGTACTCCTAGGAGTGACCATTCTGCAAACTTTTAAGTCCATCATTCTCTTTTTTATTTTTTATTTTAAGAAACTATGTATTCCTAGATAGAACTTTATCTGTTTTTGACCTTTATATAAATGGGAAGATAGAGTAACTGTTTGTGTGTTTATCTTTGATTTGTTTCCTCCTTGGTCTATCCCTGTTTTTGCCGATAGCTGAAGTTCATTTATTGTGTTCGTCATATAGTATTTAATAATCTGAGTATACTGTAATGTATTTACCCATTCTGCTGGTAGTGAACATTTACATTGTTTTCAATTTTTATCTATTAAAAATGGGACTGCTGGAGACGAAAATGAGAAAAAAAAGTAATCAAGATATATCATGAACAGATACAAATTCCCTACAGTAAAGGAGGTCATTGTGTATACCTAAATTGTACCAATAAACTTAAATAAAGAAAAAAAAAAAGAATGAGACTGCTGTCAACATTTTCTATTATGGTAAACGTTTTGGGAGTAGAATTGCTGGGGTCAACTTCAGGTTTACCTGATTTTGTTTAAGACGAAAAACATATGTATAAATACATGTTTTTGTAAGGTAATGTTACCAATTTTTATTCATACCACCACTGTCTGTGACTTTCCATCATGCTTGGTTATCACTTTTTTAAAAACTTGTTAGTGTCTTGTAAGTTTTTTGCTGTTATTTAAACTGAAAAGTCTTCTGTTTTCACATTTCCATATTAAAGAACCATCTGAAATATGAGTTAATCTAATTATGTCATCTAGGTTCATGCCATGAAATCAATTTATATTTTCATTCTCTTAAATGTACTTACTTGTGCTTATTGAGTTTATTTGTATATTCATAAGGTATGACTATATTTTAAATATGCTAAATGATAGTTGTCATTTTTAAATTAAAAATACTTTTGTTTTTGCTTTTGTCTTTAACCTGAAATGTCATAGCTGTGTAACTTTTCATTCCTAAACAGTGATTTTTTTGGGTGTTTTTTTTTTGAGACAGGGTTTCCCTATGTAGTTTAGGCTGGCCTTGTACTCACTGTGTAGTCTGAATGGATTTGAACTTGCAGCAGTCCTCTTACCTCAGCCTCCTGAGTGCTGGGATTATAGGCATACAGCACCAAGCCCAGCTTTAAATAGTGATAGTTTATTTGAAAAGTTCTGCTATCTGTTCTTTACTAATAATATAACTTCTGGTTCTATTACAGGTTTTATTGATAAGAATATTTGTGGAATGTTTAGCAAAGTTAACTAATGGATCTTTTTCTTTCAAGTTGGCCTTTGTCAGAGTTTGATCCAAGCCAGATTCAACTAATTGTGTATCAAGACTGTGAACGACGAGGGAGAAATGTCTTGTTTGACTCCAGTGTTAAAAGAAAAAATGAGGATGCAGCAGTATTGGTAAGCATTGTTGTTGCATTTTTTAAAAATTAATGTTGGGCATTTTAATAATTAATGAGTAGAATTTCAACTGTGATTTTTTTTTCTTTTGTGGCACTGGGGATTGAACTCATGACTTTGTGCTTGCCAGGCAGGCGCTTAGGCCACTGAGCTAAATCCCCGGCCCCAACTGTGATATTTTTGTGAGTATAAAACATAAGGCATGTTGTTTAAAATGTAATCCTGATTTTGAGATTAAAAAAGAAATACTTGCTTTGTCTAGCCAGGCATTATTTTAGTTTGACATTTATGTCCTTATATGATTGTAAGGTATGACCAGAATTACTGGCATCCTTACAGAAATTCTGGCCTAAACCTCTCATTTTGAATTTATGTAAAGTGAAACCTAGAGAAATGAAATTATTTGTTGTAAGGTACAAAGCAAGTTAGGTCTCTGGTCCTTAGGAGCATCGTATTTTTTCCTTAAAGCACGAACTGTGTGTTAACTTTCAGTACCATATTTTGAAGTGTGTTGTGAACAGCTACATGTACATTCACTTGCTTGACCATGGAAACATAGGTAATGCTACTGCCATTATGTACACTCAGGCCTGCTATGTAATATAGGTACAGTTTCTTTGAACACTTATGTAGCCAAACAATCTAAGTGATTTTATCACATTACTATCCTGAGATATTTTTTGTCAGTGATAATGCAGTGCGATTTTATGAGTTTCTAGTGAAGTACTATGGTCATATATTTCAGCCATAATTGATTATACATAAGGGTAAAGTTTTATAATTCATATAACTTTTTGGAAAAGTGGGTATAGATTGTAAGCTATGAGTGTTTTATATTCTAAAGCATTGTAGGAGTTCTGTTTTACCTATGGTTTCAATTATTCACAGTCAATAAAAAGGAGTATAGTACAATAAGATTATTATATTTTTCCTTACCCTCCAGAGTGCTGGGATTATAGGCCTGATCCACATGGAAGAATTTTTTAACTGAAAAATACTATATAAGTACTATTTATTTAATCAAATTTCATATGTGATACAGAATCTGGAACATGAAATACAATTATGTGTCTTAAATTAAACATTTTTGTTCTTTATGCCTTTCTCCTACCCTTCTCTTCCTTCTAAACAGTTCAATCCTAAAACCATTGGGTATGGCTGAGTACAGATACTAGATGGTAAAGAAAAGTGGCCCAGAGCAGAGTATCAGAGCCCAGTGAAGGAGATGTGAGCCCTAAGAGTGACCTGGCACAGGGTTTTAGCACCCATGTGAGATGAGGACAGCCTTCACCCTGGGTGTCTTAGCCAGAGAAGAATACACTTGCAGGGGAGGCATGGCAGGGTAAATGGAAGACCACCTGTGCCCATGGAGGTTGTTCATCTTCACGTATGTTAAAAATAGAAGCATGCGTTTTAGTATCAGAGAAGGTAATTACAAATAAGGAAAGGGAGAAAACTAGAAGAGCTAATGTGGTGTTAGATTAGAATTGGGACTTTCAGTGTGAAGTTTTGGTTTTTTATATATATCTACACACAAATACCTATTACTAACCTGATAAATATAGATATATGTATATATATCTGTACAGACACATATACTTTCTTGTTCTATCAAGAGGCCCTTGGGAATAATGAGACCCCCCCCCAATATGATACATACCTAACAATGACATCGTTTTTTCTTAAGTTCTATTCTTTACTAAAAGGAACCAGTTTTTCTTGGAGAAATGACTTTATACCTGAACCAGAATAGAAGCTTAATAGTGGGAACATTTCAGAAGAACTCAGAATCCAACTTCAAGGAGCTTTTACTAGCCAAATCGGGGAAGACTTTAGTGTAAAAGCAAGTAATGAGAGTAGCAGAACATACCTCATCTATACTTAAATGTATAAATTGAAAGTTTAATGAGAAATAGCATGGAAAGTTGTACCTCAAATCATGAACACTTTTGTTTGCAAACAGTTTGGTTTGCAAACAGAAACGATGGCAAAGTTTTATTTTGTTTGTAAACTGCATCATGACCAACACAACCATGGCTATCTTTCCTACACACACACACACACACACACAGATGTGGCCATATTTTCCAAAATTGTAGAACAAATTTAAGTTCATCAACTGAGGCACCACTGTTTGTGTGCATATGGTATATATAAAGTATGTATAGTTATATATAAATATATAGTTATATATAAACATATAAACTATATATTATGTATGTATATACACGTATGTATAGCTTCATATTCTTAATTCCTTACTAAAATATTAATTATAAAATGACAACAGTTTCTTTAGGATCTCATAATCACCCTTAATCCCTCACCAAAATCCTAATTATAAAGAAGACAAGAAAATTAAAAATGAAAAGAAACACAAGAGTTTCTTTACAGTGGAGATGCTTGGTAAATAAAACCTTAAATCAAATTATCATCAGTGTCAAGAATCAGAATCATATGCTACATCATAGGATTCAGGAAGGACACCATGTAACTTCTGTGATATTACACCTCACAATATATAACCTAAATCTTACCACAAGAGACATGAAACAGTTCAGCCTGAAAAATAACTGTCCTGAAATCTTCAAAAGTATTAAGTTCATCAAAGTCAGAGAGAGAATGAGAAACTTTTCAACAGGAGGGAATCCAAAGAGAAATAACAAATATGCAAATACAAAACAAGACTCTGAACTGAATTCTTTTGCTCTGCATGACATTACTTAGACAACTAGTCAAATTTCATTGGAGCCTGAGGATTAGATAGTTATAATTTATCAATCATTTTTTTCCTGAATTTTTGGTGGTACCATAGAAATGTAATGTCCCTATTTTTAGAAAATACACATATTTATAGGCGATAGAGTATCAATTAAGCCACTTTTCTCATTTGGTTCAGGAAAAAAGTACTTTGTAATGAACTTGCAACTTGTTTCTGTTTGAGAATGTAAAAAGAGTTAGTAAAAATTGTAGTCTAGTTATAAAAAGCCAGACTTATTTTTAAAGTAGTGTTTATAACAATTCTTATGTATAAGTAGAGGATTTCATTTGGTTTTATCGCTTAGATATAAAGTATGTAATCACTTCCTTTAAAAATGAAAGTAAATAGTAAGGAAACCAAGCTCCTTTTTCCTCAAATTTCTTCTCACAGAAGACTCATGCGTGCCTGAGGGTTGCTAACTATCCCCCCTCAGATCATTAGGGCACCATATTCCACTGCATTTGTTGCTGTTTGGTTTCAGAAAAGCATTTGTTGCTGTTCGGTTTCAGAAAAGCCATGACTCCTAAATGGGAGAGGGAAAATAAACCAAGTAGCTAGAGAGTTGGTAGGAGAAAAGTGTGTTTGGTTTGCTTCTATACATAATTTTATGCATGATCGTATGCTTTAGTTCTGAAATTCAAGTATGTTTGTCCCTTTTTTCCCCTCTAACAAATTATTTGTTGATTCAGAGATTGGATGTATGTAGTTCTTTAATTATGTAGTACAGTAATTCCTTTCTGGCCCTCCTAGTCTTTCACCTTAACATCTGTGCTTTTTTCTTAGTCCTAGCTTGTCACTTCCTTCATCTCCCTAGATTGAGTCTTTTGAAGGACAATTCACTTAAGCGTCATTGTTCTTTACCTGTTTATCCGTAAATGGGAATAATACTATTACTATTCTGTATTACCTATATTTACTCTTTAGCAAGCACATTTTACAGATTTTATTTATTCAGTAAATTTTATTAAAATATATTTTGTTAAAAGATTTATTTCATTTTATTAAAGGTGAGTATGAGTAGATATGGTGCCAGATGCCTGTAGGCTTCTTCAGAGACTGAGAATCTCAGCTTATTTAGGGACTAAGGCAGGAGGACTGCAAGTTTGAGTCCAGCCTGGATAATTTAGCAAGATCCTATCTAAAAAGGTGGGGGGGGGTGCATGACTGACTGGGGATGTGGCTTAGTGGTAGAGGACTTTTTCCTAGCATGCATAGATAGTGAGTTCAGTCTTCAGTACCACACACAGGCACACATACACAGGAGTAAATATATGTATAACAAAATAGTGCCTAGCCAGGTAGTAAATGCTAACATGAGTTAGCTGTTCCTGCCATTTGTTTTAATAGACATTTTAAGTATCTATTTCATTGTAACTTATTAACATAATTATTTGTTAAATGGTTCTTTTCCATAATAGGCTGTTAATGTTGTGAGGAAAAAGATTCTCTTTTTTATTCACCTATATGCTTTAGGATTTGATACACATAACACAATACTTAAAATACTTTTGTTGACTGATAAAACAATTATTTACAGTAGTAGAGACAGTCAAGCTAACTGGGTTTTGGCTGTAAATAGATGTGGTGATGTTATTTAACTTCCCTGGTCTTTAGGTTTCTTATAACAAAAAGGTTAATAGTATCATTCATGCTGAGTATTAGAGAAAGTGTAATATGAATCAATTTGTTGGTGATAAATAAGTAGTAAAGTTACTAAGATGTGACCAAGGATACCAATACTAAAAAATGCTAGTTTTTTTAGTGAGTGTTTAAATGAAATAATATAAATGGAAATATCTTTAAATGTGTTAGGTCCCTATCTTAACTTTTTTCAAATTATGACTATACATCATTAGTATATAGTAGTTCCCCAGAGTATTAGAAATAATAGTAGATAATAGTAGTATGTTTTTTATGTATCTATATTAATATGTATTGTTTTTGTGTGTGTGTGTATTTTTCCCTTAATTGTCATTAGGTATGGTCCTTCTTCCCTTTAAACAGAAAATGCAGATTTAGAAAGATAAGTAACTTGGTCACAGATCCAGGTTTTGAATTCATGTCTAGTTCTAAACAGATTATTTTTTAACTTTAGATTTTTCATTAGAGATGATTTTGCAGTTGTTAAATATTTTTTTCCAGTATTGGCGGTTGAGTCCAGGGTCTTTGCCTGAGCTAACATCCCTATCCCTTTTTAATTTTTTGAGACAAGGGTCTCATTAAGCCTCTTAAGTTGCCCTGGCTAGGCTCTAGTTTATGATCCTTCTGCCTCAGCCTCCCAAAGTGCTTGTATTATACCATAAGTATGTGCTGCCACGCCTGGTTAATATCTTTTTTTAAAATGCTTTTGGTGATAATGGCAACTCTAAAACAATAAGCCTTCAAAATATTATTTCAATCAAATTGCTGTTTCTTTTTTTTCTGAGATAGAGTGTCACTGTTGTAGTTCAGACTGACCTTGACCTTGAGGCAATCCTGCCTCAACCAGAATGCTGGGATTATAGATGTTTGCCACCACACCCACCTTCAAAGTGCTTTTTCTAAAAACCTATCTGAGGTCTTCTATATGGAATAACTGATAAAGCATGGGAGCACTGTCTTAGTAGTATCACAGACCTTGGTGGAATGTACCTTTGGTAGTTATAAGCAGTGAAAACTCTGAAACTTGTTCAGGAAGCGAGAAAAAGAAATACATCCTTCTCCCATAGGGAATAGCACAATCTTCTGATCCTATATTCATCTCTCAGTAAAAATTTTTCTGTTCATTACGTGAGTACATTCTTATTTCAGAAGATAAAACATTCTTATTTCAAACAATAAAAACATATGTACGTATAGTAAAATATATCTCATTTGCATTTCTCGTTCCATTCCTAGATTTGTCCCCAGAATACGTTTAATTTGTTTTTGGTAACAGTGTCATTTATGTTAACTTGTAATGGGTTTATTATTATGTTAAACTGAGTTAATATTTTGAAACTATCTTAGTTGTATTTGTAATATGAGAAAATATTATTAGATACAACTCATATAAACAGAAAGTCTTTGGGATTTTCAATAATCTGTGAGAGCATACAGTGGTTTTGGGACCAAGTAATTTGAGAAATGCTAACACTTTATTAAGTCCCTGTTACTGAACATTTGTAGAACATAGAGAAAAATTCCAGGGATTTGACACTCTTTGTGAGAAAAGTGCAATGTGCATTTCCACAAATGTTTCAAGTCAAAAGATAGAAAATAGTACTAGAAAAAATATAGCAAAATGCAAGTATATATCATATAAAGGTTATTTTATTTCAAGTCATTTTATCCTTGGTTTTTCTAAATGCTTTTGTATTATTAAATTTGATTATAGTGAAAAATATATTGAAATATGAATGAGAATATCATGTATTTCAGAAATTCTGTAGTGATGCTCAAGTTAAAGTTTTCGGGAAATGCTGCCAACTGAAGCCTGGAGGAGATAGTTCTTCCTCTCTGCAACAATAACTTGTGCAATTTTGCATAATTTGGGAGGTTTTGTAATGTGTTCAATTATGCAAACTTGACTTTCTTCCACTATACAGTTAAAATAAATATTGACAAGCTGAACAAGATTGGAGATACTGAGTGATTGTAATCTCATTTTGTATTAGAATTGTAACATTTGCTTTTTTTTTTTTTGTAAAGCCAAAAGTGTTGTATTATTGTAGCATAGTTTGTTGTACTATGTGCTGTCAGGTAAATAGAACGTTATCTTTGAATTCCTGGTTATAACAGATTATTAGCTTCTAGCAATATGTAATTGAAAGAACAGATCTTTTAAATTAGACTTTAAAGAAGATGGCAATGGTAATAGTACTTTCTTAACTGCATAACTTTTAGTGTAGATTATACCGCATTAATGTATAATATGCCAGGGAAAGCATGCTATATGATAGAACAAGCAAAAAGAGAGCTTCATTAGCAAATTATATGGTCACAGGAAATGTGCATAGTAGTTTATTTTTTACTATATTTTGCTTTCTTATTATTTTCTTATGCAGTAGTACAATCTAAAACTGCCTTGATACTGAAATTCATATAACTAAATATAAAAAACAGCAATTTTAGTCAAAATAGCAGTGGAGTTAGATTCATCATAGCAAAAATGAACTTACAAAGGAAGACTTTCATGTCCATCATTAGCCAGAAGTAGTGTAGGTTGCAACAAGATTGGCATTGATCTTCAAAACAAAATTAGTTGACCATTAAAAAAATTATTCTGCTGTATCTCTAAAGTGTTCTCAAGCCATATGTGGTGGTACATACTAATACTCAGGAGGCTAAGAAAGGAGAGTTGTAAGTTTAAGGTCAGTCTCAGGAATTTAACAAGACCGTATCTCAAAAGAAATTGGGGAAGGGATATATCTCAGTGGTAAGGCATTTGCTCAGCACGCACAAGGCCTTTGATTTAATCACCATTACTGCCCCCCACAAAAAAGTTGTTCTTAGTACCTAAACCTGTATTCCTTGAAGTAAAAATTTAAACTGAGCCAAACCTTAAGATGAATTGCTTCCTATCAGAAGCCTGAATGTAACAAATTATTTTTTCCTTAAAATTTAACTTTGTGGCTGTGTTGGTTACTTTTCTCTTATTGTTGAGACAAAATAACTGACATCCAAAATTAAAGAATGAAAGGTTTATTTAGCTCAGGGTTTGTGGCAGTTTCAGTTCATATTAAGTTGGTTCCAGTTTGTGGTTTCAGTTTGTACTCAGCTGGTTCCAAGGCAGGGTAGCATGGCAGAGGAGCAACAGTTCATGGCAGCAGAAGACAGCAAAAGCAGCAAGGGGGGAGCACAGAGAGAACTCTTTTCTGTCTCTTACATTGTATATAGGCCACACCTACTTGGGTGTAGCATTCACTCCCATAACCCCAGCATTGGACCATGAGCCATTCAGAAACTAAAAGCCTGTCCCCATGACTGCATGAGGCTTTGAGGGGACACCCAGACACAAACCATAACACAAAATTGTGAATACCTTCTGAGGAAGCCACATTATATAAATGAATATGTATAAATGTTAAATAGTTATTTATAATAAAATTTTTTTAAAAAGTGAATTTGAACATGGTGGCATGTGTCTATAATCCCACAACATTTAGGAAACTGAGACCTCATATGGCAGTTAGGAGGATTACCATGAATTCAAGGCCAGCTTGGGCTACATAGTGAGTTCAAGGCAAGCTTAGAGTACATAGTGAGACCCTGTCTCAAAAAAAAAAAAAAACAAAGGTGAAAAAAATTCAGATTTTAAAAAAATTGAAAGTAAGAGGAGGATTCATTTTTTACTAGCAGGCCAGCAAGTATGAAAAGAAAATTAGTATGTAGCTAAATTTACTGGCCTCCAGTTATAAAAGGGGGATCCTTAACACTATATTGTTATCATTACAATTTTAAAATATTTTAGAAGATTCATATTTCTTTTTTCCTCTCTTCTATTGTCCCTCTCCAGAGCTCTAACTTTCTTTCTTTCTTGGTGGGTCTGGGGATTGAATTCAGGGCCATTGCACTGGGCTACATCCCCAATTCCAAATACACACACACACACACACGCACACACACACACTGGGAGACAAGATTTCACTAAATTACTACACTGCCCACTTCCAGGGTTTAAACTTTGCTCCTCCTGCCACAAATTTCCATAATGCTGGAATTACAGGTGTGCACCACCACACCCAGATAGAAGACTCCTAAATCTTGGTTTTTCCACAATAGAAAGGTTTAGTGAAACTTGGGATTAATCCTTATTTTTTATCTTAAATAATTCAGATCCTCTCCCTCATTGATTGCTTCATTAGATTTTTTGTGTTGGTTACGAATTACATGGGGACACTCTAATAATAAACAAATTATGAATTATTTTTTCCTTGCATGACAAAAAGTCTGGAGATACATTAAGTAGGTGTAATTTATGGGCTTTAACGTGCTCTTAGAGACCATAGTTCCCATATTTTTCT
>RJWT010020952.1:0-17767 GCA_004365215.1 Cuniculus paca | reverse complement strand
CCATGCCCGGCCCAGCTAAATGTTATTTCACAGTTGCAGAAGCCCTGGGATGACTTTGATTCCTCCCAACCTCTCCAACTTGCACTATACAGGTCCAAGGAGGTCAGAGGTCACTGTACATGTCCAAGAGGATGAGGACCTCAACTCACCTTATCCATGGATTAGGCTCTTGACTTGTCATGTTAAAAAATTGGAGGCTACATCAGTGAGATAGATTTTATTAGGCATAGTTAAAGAGACACACATTCAGTAAAAAAAATAGAGTATGGATCCTCAAAAGAGAGCATGTTAGGTTGGAGTTCTTTTAATATACTCATCTAAGGAGTGTGATCTAGGACATATATTCCTAGTGTCTTTGAGGTCACCCATTAGTGGGCTAGGTTGGAATGCAAACCATCTGCATGTATTTGAAATTTGGAGATACCCACTTAATAATGCTGTTTCCTTGAGGGCGGAAGTCTGTAGGATTTGTGAGGCTATAGCAGTGGTCCCTAACTTTTTTTTCATCAGGGACCAATTTCATGAAGACATTTTTCCCACAGATTTGAGGACAGGGTGTGAGTAGATTCTCATAAAGTGTGCACAGTCTAGATCCCTTGCAAGTACAGTTCACAGTAGCGTTCTTGCTTCTATGAGAATCTAAAGCCACAGCTTGTCTGACAGTAGGTGGAGCTAAGGCTATGGCTGAGGGGTTGGGGACCCTTATGCTTTAGTATTGATACTGATTTTTAGGATTCCACAGATGCTTTTCAGGTTCTTGGTGTTCTGAACAAAGAATTAGGAAAAAGACATAGAAAAGATAGTGAGGGTGTACATTTATTGAGGGTAGAACAGAAATACACTCTGCACAGTGAGAGCTAGCCACTGAGAAGTGACCAAAACCAAATATCCTCTGCAAAGTGACAGTGGCCAGCTGAGAAAGTTCACAGGGCCACAAGGTTAATGGCAAGATTCTTTTATATCCCCTGTTTCTCTCCCATTGGCAAACAAGACATTTGGGACAAAAGTCTCATCGGAAGATCACTCAATCTGACATCAGATCTAAGCCTGTCGTATCAAAAGCCCGTTTAATTTTGTACCAGATAGCAGGAAATGAAGAATTGAAGATAGCACTTTCTGATTACTCCTGGGTGCAGGGTTTATTGTTCTGCACATGTGTTCTGTGTCTGTATCATGAACAGGTTATGCCCACTTGCTCAACTGATTTTGCCCCACTCTAATCTCACATCTCAGTATCAGAGGAAAAGCACAGGTTTGATTTATAGGTAAAAAACATGGGACAAAATTTAGTCTTCTTGTAACTTTAATAGTTTTAGGAGTTCAGAAGTGGGTTTCTTGGTAGAGAAAACAGCATTGTAACCTTGGATAACTACATTTTTCTCAAAAGTACAATTTTAAAGCTAGGAGTTTCTTTGCCTACTTTCTACCTTTTTTTTTTTACCCTGCTTTATAAGTATGACTTTTTAAGGAAGAGACAACAAAAAGGGTAAGACAATACTATACTTTTCTTCTAGTTAACCTAGTTGACCAGAATTTAATCACAACATCAGCTCCAAAAGAGACTGGGAAATAGTCACTTATCTAGAGGACTCTGTACCCATCAGAAAAGCTGGGACTTCCTTCATAAGAAAGGGAATTTTGCATATTCTCAGATCTCTGTTTCTGCATTCCAAGTAGTTTTTATTTTCTTCTAGTAATGTATTTGTATTTTTTTTGCATTTCTATAATGCATAATATATGCTATTTTTATAAAAAGAAAAAGAAAGGTTCTATTTGACTTTGCTTAGCCATAATTTTTGGGTAGAAAATTAAAGTTGCCAACAACGCACAAGACAAACTTCATTTTGTGGAAAACTGCCTATTATTATTAATTATAATCTTTAGCTCTTTCTTTTTGTTTCTTTCATTATCTTAGAGAGAAAGTAATTATGTAAGAGTTGTGATTCAGGCAGAAAAGAATGTACTTATTTAATCTATGAGGCTGTTAGATAACTACCAAAGAAGGATTCACCTAAGATGGGTTTCCTAATATGTGGATTTTTTTTTCTGGTGACAGCTTAATTCTTTTTAGGTTGCATCAGTGGTTCAAAACCTTTGGAAGTTATTTTAAGCTATAGTGTAGGCACACTAAGTATAGTGTGTTAAATCTGGTGGAAAAAAACCCATAGTTTTACTCCATGCTTCATTCTCATCATAGATTTTGTTTTAATGAAAGATAATTTTTCTGCAAATTTAATTATAATGTGATCTAGTGGTTCCCTGTATAAGGTTAAGGCTGCCAAGTTTCAAGTCAGCTGGAGATCAAGGAGCCAAGTTCAAGTTAAAAGGAGACATATGGGGTTTTATAAGCTGAAAAAATAAGGTTGAAGCCTCACAGCCAGAAACCAGTATGAACTTCAGTAGAACTAAAGATACAGGCTAGCTGGGATTATCAACTACACTACCATAAAGCTGGGGGTGGCTTGCTGGAATTAATCAACATGAATCTGGCCTCTCTCTGCTCACTTTACCAGTGACAGCAGAGAGACACTTTGAAATGGACATTTTTTTCTTCCTTTGTCCTACAGCTTTGCTTCTAATCTCTTCCTCTTCTTTTTCTCTATTTTCCCCCCTAACATCCTTTGAATTTTCTCCCCTGAATGTAAAATTGCTAATTGAGGACTTATATACTGCTTACAATTTTCTGGTTTGTTTTAGATTTTGTTATGTAACCACAAATCTAGTTCATACAATTAAAGGTTGCAAATGAATAGTTACCACAGTTTGTCATTTTTTAGGCTGTATTTGATGCTGTTGTTATTGCCAATTGTACCACTTTAGCCAAGGTGATATAATTATTCTAATCAGTTGTTCTTCCTGATATATGAAGACTGAGATTGCCTAAAGGTTATAAAAAATATTATAAGCTGGTGCCAAAGAACCAGGGGCTGGGCCAGGTTTCTCATCCCCAATTAGTCACAGAGGTAAGATCTTGCAACAGACTCAAAACCCAAAAACCAGCTACACCTAGAAGTCACCTCTGAGAAGTAGTCATTTCCTAAGTGTTCTGAATAAAAGCAATAAAACAATAGTACTAGACAATTTACAAGCATCAACCCAGGAATTAAACTAAAAAAAAAAAAACACTTAAGATGCAACCCCAGAATTCCAGCTCACCAAAGGTAAACCTAGGGGGCAGTAAGGTGGAACAATCTGGAAATCACCCACTTGGACTCTCTCAAGTGATGACAGTAGAAGTAACAAAGCAGATGAACAAGGCCAAGGTTCTAGAAAAAGTCAAATCAGAAATAATTTCCCAGATAACTATGTCATGGCCTTAATGAAGGACATGCTTAGTGACACTCCAAAAGACACAGGTAAAAAATAGAGGTGTTTAGGAAAATGATGGAAAACACGAACACTCAACATAGGACAGAAATGGAATCCATGAAACAGATTCAAACAGATAGCCAAGACATTAAAAATTCCATTGAAATTATATACAGCAGAATGAGCCAATGTTAGGACAGAATATAAGATATAAAAGACAGGTTTGTGGTTAGTAATCATAAAAAGAAAGATTTCTTAAAAATAGCAAGTCCATGAGAAATCAATCTAGCACCTGCTGAATTATGAAGAATAACGTAAGTGTGATTGGAATCAATGAAAAAGCAGGAGAGCTGGGGATCTAGCTCAATGGTCTAAGCGCCTGCCTGGCAAGTGCAAGGTCATGAGTTCAATCCCCGGTGCCGCAAAAAAAAAAAAAAAAACACGAGAAAACATAAATGACATAAAAAAAACTTTTTCACAGAAGTAATGACAGAAAACTTCCCAAGCAGGAAGAAAGAATTTTACATATAGATAAGTGATGCATATAGAACACCAATTGATCATAATAATAATAAAAAAAAGCTTCAATACAAGAACAGAATATTGAAAGCTGTTAGAGAAAAAGACGAAATCACCTACAAAGGAAAGCCCATCAGAGTGACAGCAGTCTTTTCAACACAAACCCTTAAGTCAAAGAGAGCTTGGAGTAAAGTATTTAAAGCCCTGAAATAAAACAACTTCCAACCCATCATGATGTACCCCACAAAGCTGTCTTTCAAAATTAAAGGAGAAATAAGATACTTCCATGACAAAGAACAACTGAGGAAATTCATGAACACCAAACCAGCACTCCATAATATTCTGAGTGATAGTCTACAAAGAGATAACAAGGATCACAACTCCATGAACCCCAACAGAATGAATCCAATATATATATATAAACAGATCACCTAGACAAAAAAATTAACAATGAAATATAAGAAATGAGCCAAACTTTAGAACAAACGAATTTCGTAGGTATGTACAGAGTATTCCACCCTACAACATCAGAATACACATTATTCTCAGCTGAACATGGGTGGTTCTCCAAAACAGACCACATACTAGTGCAAAGAAAATGCTTAAGTGAATGCAAAGGAATTGAAATTGTCCCATGCATACTATCAGACCATTGAGCAATGAAATTAAAAATCAATGGCAAAAGAAACTGCAAGAACTTCACAGACACATGGAGATTAAATAACACCCTCCTGAACAACAAATGGGTCACAGATGAAATTAAAGACAAAAACAGACAGCTTGTACAGTTAAATAATGCCAATACAACATATCAGATCTTATGGGACACAATGAAAGCAGTTCTATGAGGGAAATTTAAAGCAGTGAATATCCATTTCAGAAAAACAGTGAACTCAGATAACCTGATGTTGAACTCAAACTTCTAGGAAAAGAAGAGCTACTCAACCCAAAGCTTATCCAAGGGAGGAAATTATAAAGATCCAATCCAAAATTAATGCAATTCAGGCTCAGAAAACAATACAAAGAGTCAATGAATTGAAGAGTTGGTTTTCTGAAAGATTAAGTAAAATTAACAAACCATTAGCCAACCTTATCAAAAAAAGAAACAGAAGGCTCAAGTCCATGCAATTAGAAATGAAAAAGGTGATCCTGCAGAAATCCAGAAGATCATTGACACCTACTTCAAGAACACATATTCCAATAAGATCAAAAACATGGAAGAATTCAACAGATTCCTAGATGTATGTGAATTCCCAAAGGTGAATCAAGAAGATAAAAACAATTGTAAATAACTCAGTGTCTTTAAAATTGAAGATGTAATTAAAACCATACCAAAACAAAACCCCTCCCAGGCCCTTAGGGGTTTCCTACTGAATCCTTCAAAAATTTAGAGAAGACTTTTTGTCAATACTTCTCAAACTCTTTAATGAAATTGAAAGAATAGCAATACTCCCTGATACCAAAACCAGAGAAGGATCCAGCCAAAAAGAGCTACAGACCAATCTCTATTAATGAACATAGATCCCAAAAATCCTCAGTAAGATACTGGCAAACAGAATGCAGCAAATCATTAAGATTATACAACATGACCAAGTGAGATTCATCCTAGAGATTCAAGAATGACTCAATATATGTAAATTGAGAAATATAATACACTATGTTAACAGAGCCAAGAACAAAAACCATATGATCATCTCAATAGATGCAGAAAAAGCACTTGATGAAATCCAACACCCATTCCTAAGAAAAAGCCTACAGAAAATTGGAATACATATCAATCTGATAACAGCCATCTATGTCAAAGCAATTGGCAACATCATACTATATGAATAAAATCTGAAAGCTTTTGCTCTAAAATCAGGAGCACAAGGATGTCCACTGTCATCAATCTTATTTAGTATAGTTCTGGAAACATCCAGAGCAATTAGACAAGATTAAGAAATAAAATGAATAAGGATAGGAAAGGAAGAAATTAAATTATCATTATTTGACAATGACATGGTATGCCACATAGAAGACCCCAAAGACTCGACCAAGAGAGTTTTAGATTTAATAACTAAATTCAATAGTGTAGCTGGATACAAAATTGCCACTCAAAAATCAATAGCATTCCTGTTCACAAATAAGTTTACTGAGAGAAATTACAGAAACAACACTTTTCACAATAGCATCCCCCAAAAAATGAAACACCTAGGAATCAATCTAACAATGAAAGTAAAAGATGTTTACAGTGAAAACTACAGTACTCTGATAAAGGAGATTGAAGAGAATATCAGAAAATGCAAAAATATCCCTTGTTCTTGGGTAGGAAGAATCAATATAGTAAAAATGACCACACTTCCAAAATTATTATACGGATTTAATGCAGTTCCAATCAAATACCAATAGCATATCTTACAGAATTAGAGAAGGCAATTCTAAAATTTATTAGGAACTAGAAGAAACCTAGAATAGCAAAAGCAATTCTGGGCAACAAAGGCAAGGCCAAAGGCATCACAATCCCTGACTTGATAATATACTATAAACTACTGTGATAAAAACAACGTGGTACTGGCAAAAACAAACAGACATGAGGATTAATGGAGCAGATTAGAAGATGCACGCACAACACCAAACATAGCCACTTTATCTCTTAAAAAGGAGCCAAACATGTTCACTGGAAGAAAGATAGCCTCTTTAATAAATGGTGCTGAAAAAACTGACTTTCCACATGCCAAAATTATCTCATGTCTTTATCTCAGGTCTTTATCTCATGTCTTTCACCATACACTAAACTAAAATTGAAATGGATCAAAGATCTAAACATTAAAGCAGATATATCAAATCTGCTGGAAAATAGAATAGGTAGAACTCTTGAAGACATTGATGTAGGCAAAGACTTTATAAACAAAACCCTGATTGCACAGGAACTGTCATAAAGAATCAACAACTGTGATCTCTTATTAAAAAGCCTTTGCACAGCCAAAGAAACCACCAACAAAATGGAGAAACCTACAATGTGGGGAAAATATTTGCCAGCTGTTTCTGAGGTGAAGAACTAATTTCTGGAATATATAAAGAACTAAAAAAATAAAATAAAAAATTACTCTCCCCCAATTTAAAGACCCAGTGCAAAAATGGGCACCTTAAATGGATAGATACTTCTCAGATGAAAACATACAAATGGAAAATAAATACATGAAAAAATGTTCAACATCACTGATCACTCAAGATGCAGATTAAGACAATGCTGAGATTCCATCTCACTCCAGAAAGAATATTACCAAGAAAATGACCAATAGAGAATGCTGGCAGGACGTGGAGAAAACGTAATCCTTCTCCACTGTTGGTGGAAGTATAGACTGGTCCAGTCACTGTGAAAACCAGTGGAGGTTACTCAAAAAATCTACAACTAGAGTTTCCTTTTGACCCAGATTTGTCCTGCATGGTATCTTCCTGAATGAATTAAAAGCATTACCACAGCAGTATATATACACCCATGTTTACAGTTTGTAATAGCCAAATCTTAGAAACAGCCCAAATGCCCATCACTTGATGAATAGATACAGAAGATGTGGTTTTTTAATACAATGGGGTACTATTTCAGCCATAAGGAAAGATAAACTTGAGATATTTCTGGTTAAATGGATGCATCTTGATACCATACTCTTAAGTGAGATAAATCAGACACACATGTTTAAACACTGCATTGTTTCTCTGATAAGAGAAAGCGAAAGTGTAAATAAGGAAAATATATAATAGATATTGGGAAATGGGAACAAAATGTTCAAATGAGAAGGGGAACAAAGGAGGGGGGAAGGGGAAAGGAAAGTATAGAGATGAAAAAAGAATAGAAGGAAAAAATGGAAACAAAACTTTTGTGAATAAGGGGAAGAATGGAATGGGAAAAAAGCATGAAATATTAAATACAGGTACAAATTGCCTATGACAAATGTTATCATTATGTATATCTAAAAGGTACCGATAAAGTGAAAAATTTTAATGTACAACAAAATGCTAAGAAGAAGGAAAAAAGACTGAAACTTTTAATGTAGTTGAATTTGTAATTTGAAGGGAAAATAATAAAACAATATATGTTCTTCCAAATGAGTTTTTAAAGTGGAATCAAACAAATACTGAAATTTCTGCCTATCTAGACATTAGAGATGTCTGAAATGGAAGAATTGGTAAATAAGTTTAAGAAACTTTTAATTGTGTCTGTTGTGATTTCATTTTTGTCATTTCTAATTACATTTGTGTGCATCTTTTCTCTTTCTCTTGGTGAGTCTTGCTATGTGCTTATTTCATTTATTGTTTTGAAGAACCAGCTGTGCAATTTGATGATTTTTTTAACAGAATTTTTAATCACTTAGCTTTATAAATTTTTTATATTTTCTGTTCCCACCTTTATAATTTCCTTTCTTAATTTTGGTTTGGGACTCGTTTGTTGTTTCTCAGGTATCTTAAGAGTTCTCATAAGATCATCTGTTTGGGTTTGCTCTGTTTTCCTAATGTGATCATTAGTTGCAATGAATTTCTTCTTACAACTACTTTCACAGAAGGGCCAGGGATTTAGCTAACCTGCCTAAGCACCTGCCTGGCAAGCGCGAGGATGTGAGTTCGATCGGCGGTGCTGTGAAAGAAAGAAAGGAAGGGCCGGGCATGGTGGCTCATGCCTGTAATCCCAGCACTCAGGAGGCTGAGACAGGTGGATCATTGTGAGTTCGAGACCAGCCTGGGCTACAAAGTGAGCTCAAGGCCAGCCTGAACGGCATAGTGAGACCCTGTCTCAAAAACACAAGGGCCGGTGATCTAGCTCAGTGGCCTAAGCGCCTGCCTGGCAAGCGCAAGGTGGTGAGTTCAATCTCCGGTGCTGCAAAAAAAAAGAAAGAACTACTTTCACAGTCTCTTAGAGGTTTTGATGAGTTGTACCATCAGTGTAATTAACTTCCAGAAATGTTTAAATTTCTTCTGTGATCCTTTGGTTGTTTAGGAGTATATTGTCAATTTTCCAGAAGACTTTACCTTTTCCAAAACTTCTTCTGTTGTTGATTTCTATTTTCATTGCACAGTGGTCTGGTAGTATGCGTGGAGTAATTTCTATTCTTTTATATTTACTTTAGCAGGGTTCGTGGACTAATCTGCAATTTATTTTGGAAAAGCACCCTGTGCTACTGAAAAAAATGTATACTCTGCTGTAGAGTGGTGGAATACTCGGTACATTCATTAAGCTAATATGTTCAAGATCATGGTTGAATTCTGAAATTTCTTTATTGGTTTTTTGTTTAGTGGATCCAGCTCTTTGCCAAAGTGGGGTGATAAAATTCCCTACTATGCCTATAGTAGTAGTTATTTGATCTTTTAATTTCAACAGTTTTTGTTTCGTGAAGTAGATGGCTCCAATATTTGGTACATATATATTTATCAGTGTTATCTCTTCATGTTGGCTTGTTTCCTTAACTAGTATATAGTGACCTTCTTTGTCTCTTCCAATCAGTTTTAGCTTGACGTTTACAATGTTTGACATTAGAATTGCTACCCCTGCTTGTTTTTGGAGTCCTGGTGTGTGAAATGTTACCTTCTATCTTTTACTATTTAGTCTGTGAGTTACTGCAGAGTTTGGGAGCTAGAAAAATGAGATAATTGTGTCTCATATTGAGGTTTTTAGTAGTACATTGCCTCTGCATAATTTCAGCTTTCTGTGTTCAGTGATAGTATTTGGTCCTTCTGTTATTTACGTTAAGTGATTTTGACTCTGTCCCTATGTTTTGCTAAAAGAATTAATTGTGGTTAAATAGCATCCACAGATTTAATCTTACAAGGCTTCTATATGATATTCCTTGAAGTTACACTTCCCTCCATTTGTCTATTCTTTATGCACACTGTATCAGTTTATTATCTGTCATTGTTCTACAATGAGGTAGGGGAAGTGAGGTGGAGAGAATGGGAGTTGGTTGCATGAGGAGTGTTAGACACTAAGGTGAGCTTTGAAGGGCGAAATAGTGGTCAATGAAAAGTTAAGGTGGATGTGGGTTCTGATTTTATTGGGATACTGTTAGTTGAGTTGAAAGGTTAGTACAGAGAATTTTCATAGGCTGTTTTGTGGCGGCATGGACAAGCTATGAGACAAAAGGAGTTTACTTTGTGATTGAGGAAATCTGTGTTTGTTAGAACTTGCTGATAGAGGAGATAATAAGGTAAGCTATGGAAGAGCCAAAGGCTTAGGATGGAAGGACCAAGGAATAATACTAAAGAAGGAAGGAGTGGCTCTGAAGGAGTTCAGTTTGGGGGATTAAAAAACTTGGGAGGAGTTTATGTGTTTGGAAAAAGAATAAAGGAATATGTTAATAGTACTGTCTCTGGTATTTGATGTGAGAATCTAGATAGGTAGCTGAGATGAGGGAGAGAACCTAAATACTTACTATTTCAGAGCCAATAAAAGAACAAATACACAAAAGTAACACCTAATCAACACAGGAAATCATAAAAGAACATGACACATTCCCACACTATTAAATAAATCGAGAAACATAGAAAGGTTTAAACCTTTAAAATATCCAGTGAAAACACATATTAAATATTCCATTGAGGCACTTGCATATGTGATTTGCAAGTAGTGTCTTTGCTAGAGTCTGGTGCTCACACCCCAGTAACTCCTCTGATTCCTCCACTGTAGTACTGAATCTAACTCAGATTCAGGACTTCTTTCTTCCAGGTTGCAGACATTCTTGCACAGTCTGACCCAGTCAAAAATCTTGGGTTAGGAACTCTTTCTGTCCCTTTTCCTGGCTGTGATGGTGGATTCAGCAGACAGATTTACCAGCATGAAATTGTCCCTTGAGTCAGAATTATTCCTATGCAATTACATCAGCTACAGTAGTAACAAGATAATCCATTAAGGTAGTATTTATCAGGGCTGGTTGAGAAATAACATACCATGAGACCCTGTTTTGGGTCTCCCTTTAGAGAAGAAATCCACAGTTATAGTATAAGCATCATAACAATGTAAGTCTTGAACCACAGTTAATGTGCACTAAATGTGATGGTCATGTCTCTTCTACTGGAGAAAAACACCATTGAGCATTAATTTTACAGAATCCATTATCTAAAGTTCATTTATAGAATCCATTATCTAAAGGGGGTTGGAGACCAGGTATTACCAGAGGGTGAAAGAGAAGACAAAAAAGAAAAAAAATTTTTTTCTTTTCAGTTTTCTGCTATGTGATCTGAATAGGAGGAAATAGGAACAAGGCAAAGAATCTTAATGATGGTAAGGATATGTTATATATTTTGAAGAGGAAAACAGGGAAAACTGAGTACAAAATTGGTAGCAAAAATTGAGGATGGAAGAAGATTCTATGACTGATATAAATAGTAGAGGCAAAGTTACAAGAAGACAAATGAAAAGGGGAGAGGAAAGAAAAGAAAAATTGAAAATGAATACAATAAAGGAGAAAGAAGTCAGATGAAGAGACATGGATAGAAATAGGAGGCATATCAAGGGACAAGGAAGAATTTCCTTATCCTCTATAAACTCTATGGGAAGAGAAAAGGCAAGAAGAAAAGCACACATAAGCAGACTCACTCATAAAAGAAAAAAAGGTAAAATAATGGAATAAAAATGTGGAGGAAATGTACAGAAGGAGGAAAAATCAAAGGATAAAAAAACTAAAAGTTTTAAAAATACAATCAAACAATAAAAGAAAGTTTTCTATTGTTTCAAACACGTGACTCTTTCTCTTCAGTCTAGAGTTAAGGAACAGAGCATGAACCAGGACGTGTCTGTGCTTGCGGTGGAGGTCTAAGGTGACAGTCCACCCCCAGAATGGTTCTGGGTGTAGAGCTCTGCTTCCAGTGAGAACATTGCCCCAGTGGGAGCTTGTAGCCTGGGTAACTCGGGCTGAGCGTGGCCTCTGATCACAGGAGCGGGGTCTGTAATCATCAGCCCCAGCCCCTCAGCGAGACTCCCCCAGTCTGCTCTCCAACTGCCAGCTGCCTCCCATGGCTCTTTCCTTTATCCACTCTGGGAACTTGGCAATCTGAAGCAGCCAAGCGGGGCTGCTCTGTGACCCATGTTCAAACGCTCAGCCCTTCCCTACAATGGCGTCCCTGCCGCCTCTTGCTCCACAGTTGTGACTGCAAGTGCTGTACTAAGGTCATTCACCAAGTGTTGACTGCAGAAAGCTGCTCTGAAAGCAGTATCCTGCATTTCCTTGCTGATTCCAACTGCAGATGATTTTTTCTATCCTGATGCAGTTCTCTGATTCTCCATAAGCAAAATTGTTGTTAGTTTCCCTTTGCTTCCTGGCAGGAGGTCTCTCCTCCACTAGTGATCTGTTTCTTCCATGTCACTTCATCCTATTTTCTTCTCTGTCAGTTCCCTGCTGGTTCTCAGGTAACCTCCACTCACTTTAATTCTTCTCTAAGCAATTATTTTTGAGACTCTATAGACACTTTGTCCTGGATTAGCTAGGTTGGTGGCACTCACTGTTCTACCATTTTTGAGGGGGAAAAGCCCCCAAAATTAGCATTTATAAAGAGTGAAACCAATAATGACCACAAAAATCTTTTTGCACAGAATTTCAGCCTGAGAGAAAACAATATTTCCTAGTAGATATTGAAGCCATTACTGATAAATCCCTTTCAGAAAAGGACAGCGTGGATGGGATGTTTATTGTTGAGTCAGGAGTGCCTTCATTCAGGTAACAATAAAGAGCTAAATTTTGAGAGGAACCCTAGCATGAAGCCTCCTTAGACACGACAGCCACAAATCTCTGTGTGCAGCCTCTCCTTTGGTGTGACTTCACCATTACTCACCAGTGCCTCTCCCTTGTCTATAACCCAGTGCCATTCTATTCTGGCCAAGTTTATCTCTGCACCACTCTGATAAGCCTGTGCTGCTTTCTGTAAATGTCACTTCTATAAGATACTCTGTTTTCAGAAAGAATTATTTTTTAAGGGATTTCCTGGCTGAATTAACTCTGACGTGTGTTTTGATAGGAGATTTTTTGAAGTTTTTTTTTTCCTTTTAATATTTTTTAACCTTTCAGGAGAGCATCTGGAGACAGGTAATCTATTACTGATTCCAGAAATTCACTAAAACTGTAAGATGGATAAACACCAAATGAAAAAACAGGTCTCATTGAATATTTCTGCAGTGTCTGACCTAGAAGCCAAGTTTCTTAATGACCTCACCTCTTACAGATTTTCATCATTTATATTGAAATAATTGCTTAAATAGTGAATTTAATTTAATTACTCAAATGTCCATAATAAAACTTACTATTTAAACCTCAAGCTGTGAAAATGCATATTTTGTGACAGTTCAGTCAGATCTAAATTGTTTATAATCAAGCCAATAATACAGATGCTCTGTCCTCTTAATTACAAAAAGAATGAGGTGATTTTTGTAGTGATTCGCTAATGCATTAGTTTTTCCTTACAAGTTCATAAATGGCTGCTGTGATGTTGAAATCAATTCTAAATAATTGCCTATGCAATTTGAATCATTTATAAAATAGATAATTTAATTTTCACAATATTTTAGACTTTTTGCGTGTCAAAAGAAATCTTCAACAGAGTGAAAAGAAAACCCACAAATTGGGAAAAAATCTTAGTCAACTGTCCTTCAGACAAAGGTCTTCTGTCTAGAACATATAAAGAGTTAAAAAATATCAGGTCCTCGAAATTCAAAGACCCAATCCAAAAATGGGCATCTGAGATGAAAACACACTTCTGAGCTGAAGAAATACGAATGGCAAATAAATACATGAAAAAATGTTCAGCATCATTGGTCATTAAGAGAAATGCAAATTAAAACAACTCTGGGATTTCATCTCACTCCAGAAAGAATGGCCAGGATCAAGAAAACCACCAACAACAAATGCTGGAGAGGCTGTGGGGAAGAAGGAACACTTCTCCACTGTTGGTGGGAGTGTAGACTGGTGCAGCCACTGTGGAAATCAGTCTGGAGGTTCCTCAAAAAGCTAGGATTGGAAGTCCCATTTGACCCAGCTATTCCACTTCTGGGCATATTCCCAGAAGTGAAATCATCATACCAAGTGATATATGTGCACCCATGTTTATAGCAGCACAATTTGTAATAGCCAAATCATGGAAACAACCCAAATGCCCATCAGTTGAGGAATGGATAAAAATGTACTTTTTATACAGTGCAGTACTATTCAGCTATAAAGAAGGATCACATTGAGGCTTCTATAGGTAAATGACTGCGACTTGAGACCATACTCATAAGTGAAATAAACCACTCACATGTGTAAGCACCACATTGTCTCCCTAGTATAAGAAACTGAAAGACTCAATAAGATACAAAATTCCTGATAAATATGGAAGAAAGATTCTGAAGTCCAATGGTGCTTTTATTCTTTGATTTGATTGGTTTAAGTCTCTTTTCGACTGTTTGATTGCAATATGTGAGAAGATAGGAGCAGCTCTTTTGAAGAAAACAGGGGACATTAAGGTAGCCATTGTTGGTTTCTTGTTATCTGATTTGATGGACTGTAATGCTTTCACTCTTTTGTTTTATCTGGTTTTATATTATTTTGTTTTGAGTTTATTGTCTGTAAATGTATGAACAACCATTTCAAAGAAGGCCGGAGACACTAGGGTAGCCATTATTAATCTCCTGTTGTTATGATTTGAAGATCTGTATTGCTTGCAGTGTTCTGTTCTGAAATGGTATGTTGTGTTTGACTCTATTCTGTTTTGTTTTGTTCTATTCTCTTTAAAATAAAAAAAGTATTTGTTTTACATTAGCATAAATTATAAGCAAAGAAATTGCACTGGGCTTGGTGGCACACACCTCTAATACCAGCACTTGGGAGGCTGAAGTATGAGGATCACTGCAAGTTTGAGGCCAACCTGGGCTACATAATGAGTTCAAGGCCAGCCTATAGTACATAGTAAAACCCTGTCCCAAAAAGCCAAAAACAAACAAACAAAAAAACTCATCATTTCATCACTCTATGATAAAGTAATTTTGCTCTTAAATGATTATTCATTGATATATCACTGTATTTTAATTTTTAAACTCTTATACTTTATTTGGAAAATAAAGATCAAAATAAAAGACAGATAATAGGAAGTAGGACAGTACTATAGATTGTTTTCAAAGGGAAAGGGAATGAAAAGATGGAAGGAAGGGAAAGGATCAGGGATGAACAATTCAGATGTGTTGTGTACATGGACCAACTCCACACAAGGAATGTAAATATTCACTACATACATATACCAACATATTAAAATAATAAAAATTAATTTATTAAATCTAAAGTTAACAAATAAAAATAAATATCAACTATCACATTAGCAATAAATATTGTCAGAATATGCATGTATTTTGTGTGATACAACTTTTATCTAAACTCAAATAATTGGAATCCTGTTATAAAATTTTTACTTTTTTTCCCACTCACCTATATCAATAAGTATTTATCAACATTGTAATTTGTAATACTTGTCACCCAACATGTGAATGTTCTATAGTAACAAAACTTATTTAACTATTACCAGAATTTTAGTTTAATTATTCCTAGACATTGAACTTTGCCTTTTCCTCTGTACTAGAGATTGAACCCAGGGTCTCACACATCCTAAGAAATCATTCTACTACTGAGCTATGTTACAGCCCTTTTTAAAATTTTTTGAGATAAGTTACCCAGGCAGGCTGGCCTCAAACTCAAAATTCTCCTGCCTTAGACTCCTGAGGAGCTGGGGTTATAGACTTGTGCTACCATGCCCAGTTGACTTCCTTACTTATGAAAAAAAAATGTTGAAGTCTATATGAATCCACTCCTTTCCAAAGATTTTTGTATGTCACTGCTTGTCTAAATCTTTGTTTCCATAAATCAAGTGTTAAATTAGTGGGTTTAAAATATAAACAACTTTAAATTTAAAAATATGAATATTTTAAAATGCATTTGGTGTATTAATGTATTTATTTTAAGATTAAATTTTTATTTACTCATTATAGCCTAAAACTGGAAACAATTTTATTATGGTTTTTATCTAGATGTGTCCCCCTAGAGCTTCATGCAGTCTTGGGGGTGGGCTTCTAGAGTTCATGATTTATTCATGGTCCAGTGCTGGGATTATGGATGTGAGTGCTACACCCACCCTAGGGTGAGTAGCCTACATACAATATAAGGAACAGAAAGTCTTCTCTGTGCACTTCTCCCTTTTTGCTCTTGTTTCTTTTGCTGTCTTCCACCACCATGAATTGTTGCTTATCTGCCATACCATCCTGCCTTAGAGCCAGCTAATTATGGACTGAAACCTCCACAACTTGTGAGCTAAATAAACCTTTCCTTCCCTAGTTTTCGGCATCAGGTCTTTTGTCCCAGAAATGAGAGAAAAGTAACCACGACAATTCTGTTTGTCAAAAGATTAATATATTACCACTCAGAAGAATACATCCTATATGATTACATTCATATAAAATTCTAGAAAAGACAACTTTAATACATAGTAAAAGAAAGTGGCAATTGCCTGAATGATGATGATCCACTGTAGAAAATAGAAAGTATAAATAAGCAAAGAGAAAGAAATTTTTTCAGCATTTAGGAATGTGCATAATCTAATTTTTGATAGATACATGAGAAACAGATTTAGTAAAATTTATTCACTTGATGGGTGAATTTAATGGATAATTCTACCACTTTTGCTCTTCTTGAGATTATTTTAAGCTATAGTTCTTTTCTGATACACTAAAGTATTTCTTAATGGTGCTACTTAATGTTCAATGTCTACTACTATATCTTTCATCAGTAAAGAGAAGTTGCCAATGATAGTGAGTTGCATAGTAAATTAATTCATTTCCTATGAAGCATTTCTACAACTTTGTCTCCATTTATTTCAGAAGACATTGGTGATTACCTAAAATTTATTAGTAGCTTGCATCATAAATTTATTAATATGCATTTAAGTTAAACAATAACCTCTTCTCTTCTTTTCCTTAACTAAGAAGTTCTGCAGGTTCCTTTAGCTTACATTATCTTCCTTAAAAGAACAAGGCTTCTGTACTTCACTGTTGACATTCCAGCACTGTTGACATAATTCTTTGGGTGAAGGTTGTTTGTACACTGTAGGATGTTCAGCAGTATCCCTGGCATCAGTCCAGCACATGCCAGTAGCACCCAAATCACAGTTATGGCAACCAACCATGTCTTCAAATATCACTAACTGTCCCTTGGGGGAGGTAAAAATCACTTCAGGTTAAGAATCAATGCTTTAAAGAGACTCCATCACTCACTTGCCTTACAGTATTTCCTCTACTAAACAGTCTTAATAATACTCACTTCTCTCTCAGCCACTTTAGCATTCTGCTGATTACTATAGTCTGATCTTTCTGTCCCGCTATGATTACCCATTAGTAGCATATGCTTCGAAAGCCCTTCACTGTGACAAGTCTATATACGCTCCAATGCACTACTCTAAAGCAGTCTAAGAATGCCAGGGTTCTACAACATGAAAAATGCAGAGACATTATGTAGATGTGACCGTGTAACTTTATGCCATGCATTCGTTACATAAAACTCTGTTGAATTGTATTCGAACAAATGAAGCTCTTTTAATTTTACTTTTGTAGATAGTCAGAAGTAAAAGACTCTGAGGAATATTCAGGTTAGTGGAAATCTATGGTGCTTCTCCAGTTAACTAAGAAAGGATGCTTGGAAGCCTGAGGAGGCATTTGAGAGGCAGGAAAGAACTTTAACAGCTGAAATGGCCATCCTTATTCTCATTTTGTGTTAGATAAATGTTACCCTCCAAGGGAGACTGTTGAGTACACCATGGAAGCAACTGTCTCGTGTTCAACAGTCACTGTGCTAAGAATGCTGTGTCTGGCCATCTGAGGGAGAAATGAGAAGAGAGCAGGGTCATGTTCGTTATGGAGCTCATAGTCCAGGGAAAATGATACACTAACCTTTTCACAATGGGGTAA
>RJWT010020951.1:0-17774 GCA_004365215.1 Cuniculus paca | reverse complement strand
AGAATGTCGTTCTCTACCTTGTTGAGAAGAACATATCATGCACCACTTAACTTTTCCTTAAGGACAGAAGGGCATCATTTATGAGGATGAGTTTGTGTAGTGGGCTATAAAATGGTATCAACCTTAACTGTTGGATGTAGGGTTCCACCTGTCTTCCCTGTCTGAGTGCCCCAGCCTGCAGTGCTGCTGAGCTGGCCCTACTGGTTCTCGAGGCCAGAAAGAGGTGCAGGGCTGCTGGCCCCTGTGCTGATGAGTCTACATTGCTGAGGCTCCCAGGTGTGTCTTTGTGGCTTCTTCCTGGGATTCCCTGTCCATGGGTTGCTTCTGCTGCCTGTCTTTCCCTTTATCCTTCAACTTTGGCATCTATTCTTCACCTGTCATTTCTTGCATGTAATTTACAAACATGGTATCAACCAGTCAGATGGGTGAGTATGCCATAAAGGTTAGGGACAAAGGCTATGGGTTCCTGCTGCTTTGCTCAGCCCTTTGTTTTCACCTGTTAGGACAAACATGGTATCTTCTTCCACACCTCACTCTACAGAACGGAGACAGGAACAGCATCTAGCGTATAGAGTTGTCATGTGAATTAAACGAACCAATCTGCTGAAATGCCGAGCACAGAGCCTGGCATAGACTGGTAGTAACTATTCATGCCGTCCTAGTGCCAGGGAGTCTCAGGGGGCTCTGAAACACTTTTGAATGCTTCTGGAAGGTTTGACTTAATCAGAAGTCTGACTGATAGATAAGTGGGTGTTTTGCTACATTCTTGGGGTGATGTCCCAACCAATGATGTCCTGATCAATCCAGCTTCTGACTTGAAGCCATTGCTGCTATTGGGCTGGCCAACCGAAGACTGTGTACAGCTTTTGGTTGCTGCATCGAACTGGGGAATGCACCCAGAGTGGCCAGCCCTTGGCAGATTATGAGAGGCCTCCCTAAGCCAGAAAGGGGAGATATTTGCCCACAGACACCTCTTTGCCTGGGCAGAAGAGCTATCAGTGATTCTGGAGTTGCCAGGAGCAAATAGCTGTTCTGGGAATGATCCAACAGCAGTGCTAGGCTAATCTCCAGAAACAAACAAACAAACACTGTATGGATTCAAAGGTTCACAGTTGCAGAAATCAAAAAGCCTTAATGTTTCTGTTCTGCACCAACTAATACTTTTGAAACTTCTTGTGGTGGCACTTGGGAGGCTGAGGCAGGAGGATCACAAGTTTGAGCTCAGCCTGGGCAACTTAGCAACTTAGTGAGTCCCTGTCTCAGAATTTAAAAAAGAGGCTTGGGGATATAACTCAGTACAAAGGTCTGTGGTTCAATTTCCAGTACCACAAAATAACGAAACCAAAACGTCCAACATTTTTGAGAACTACTAAGGCCAGCTATTGAATGAAGTGTTTTTACATATTCTGTTTCACTTGGACTGATTAAGACCAAGACATGGCTTCAAAATTCTTTTTCTCTACCATCAGCAGCTACTGTCTCTGATTTCTGTACTGTGACATTGCCAGGAAGGCCACTCCTCTAACTGGGTGTGAGAACAACTGTAAACAGATGTTCTGCTCAGGGAGGGGCCTCATGGTCTCGTCCTCATTCTCCATGTCAGATTTCCAGAAGAATCTTACTTGCTCTGATTTGATTCTTAATGTCTGGGAGAAGAAAGTGGAATTTCATGTTTAAAGGCAAAGAGCTCTGGCCTGTGTTACAGCTCATGCTTATCCAACACATGTCTAGCCGGTAGTGATGGGAAGATGGCAGTCAAGGCTGCCCCTGAATTCTGTTTCTGCTTCGGCTGTTTGTCAGCAAAGTGACATCAGCCAAGTCACTGAACATCTCTGGGCTCACATTCCTCATCTTTTAAAGCACTGATGATTGTATTCAGTAATTACAATCTGATAGGTGACAAGTAAATAGCAATCATCGCAATGACAGCACTATTATTGAGTTTTTACTGCATTTCAGTTACTGTGCTAAGTATTTAATATAAAGGATCTCATTCTATTATCGCAGTTACCTACGAGTTGGTGTTACCATTTTCATTTTGTCAGATGGGACACTAAGGTTTAAAAGGTGAAGTTATAGCCAATCATTCTGTAATGTCAGCATTTGGGAGGCTGAGGCAAGAGGATTGCAAATCCAAGGCCAGCATGGGTAACATAGCAAAAACTTGTCACACATACAAAAAAACCCACGGGGGAAAAACATAGTGAAGTTGCCCCACATGATGCATCCAGCAAGTGCAGAGCTGGGGACTGGGGTACTCGAAATTTTTGTCTTCAATTGTGAAAATGAGCTTGATTTTTTCCAGTTCTGTCCTTGGAGATCCACAAATAAACACAGGGCCATTTTCTTGTGTTGGAACGCAAAAATGAAAATCCCTCTAACCTCCTGAGTCAAGGGCTTCTATTATTTTGTTTATCACTTTTTATCCCTGAGAGAAAGCACTAATCCCCTGTGACTTCATTCTGGCAAAAGGCACAATGCCATCTAGGGCTCTGATGTGCCATCAGCTGCGGGAAGGATGAGGAAGGGCAGATTCTTTCCTTCACCCAATTCCCATAGCAAACCCTGCACCCTGCCTCGCATTCAGCTGCCGCAAAAGGTGGGAGCAGTCCTTCCCAGTTTATGCACTGAATGGAAACTATCAGCATCCACTCTCCTCATGCCTGGACGTCCCGGCCCCCAGTGTTAATGTCCTTTCAGGCCTAGGAAAGACTCTCAAAGCAGGTGGCCTGTTTCAAGCAGAGCAGGAAGATGAACCCTCCCCCACCAACCACCACGTAGCAAAGGCAGAAGAGTGGGTCAGCCATGAGAGAGTCACCAGGAGCATTTAGGTGTCAGGCCTTGGCATGGCTGGTGTGGGTTGATGAAGGAAATGGAGTGAGGACACACCCTGAGTTCCCATGGTGAAAAGGTGGCTGTCCTCAGGGCCACGTGGTGTCCCAACTGCATGCCATTCTGTCACTTTTAATTTCATTGAGCAATGGCAGAAATCAGGTAAATTTTATACCTGTAGCCAACTAGATAAATTTAAAGGAAAGCAAATTTTATCTCCTCTATCCCCAAATAAGCTATGCTTTGAAACAGTTAAGAGTCCTTTCCATTAAGTAAAGGAAACACTAGTGATGGATTGCTCAGCCTAGGAATTAAAAATGAAGAGAATTAGATTTTTAGTCTATATTTGTTTATATCACTATGTCTCTATATTCTTTTTCCCCTCAGTGCTGGGGATCAAACCCATACTAGGCGAGTGCTGTACTACTGAGGTACACCCCAAATATACTAACCCTTTTTTTGGGGGGGGCACCAGGGATCGAACTCACAACCTCACACTTGCCAGGCAGGCACTTAGGCTGCTGAGCTAAATCCCCAGCCCTACTAACCCTTCTTATGCTGGCATCATTGCCACTGGATAAAGGTCATCTGGTATCTTTTCTATTAGCCTGCAAATAGAAGCTGGTTCGAGGTCAGGCAAGTACTTATCTACACGGCTGCTGCGCGTGCTTAAAGCGCGTGGTATATGGATCCTCCTGCAGATGCTTGCTGCCAAACCTTTCGACTCAAAGCTCTAACCTTACTGCTCTTGAGGCTGAGGTCATTAAGATACAACAGAAGCATCTTGCCAAACTGAGCAGCACTTTGGGGCTGGGGACTGGAGGAATCCACAAGGAGACAGGCAGGAGCAGGCATCTCTTCTCCATTGTCTACCAGCATTCTGGTGCATTTAACCCTTTTCCCAGCCAGGCCACGGACATTCACTTTAAGGCTCCCAAGGTGACCCCTTATCCCAGGTTCATCAGAGCCAGAAAAAGAATAGAGCCAGGAATAGCAGAAAGAATAAATAAAAATAAATGGAAAAATCAAGACCTTTTTCCTTGGTCCTGCTTACCCGCTAAGAACACCGAGAACCAAGTTAAGTACAAAAAATGACCCTATGATGATTAGTGTAACAAAATAGATCCAGGGCCAGTCCCTTCCTACGGCATCATTGACCTGGAAGAATGGAATGATAGTTAGTGAGGCACACACAGCAACCGAGCAGGGCCGAGCGCCCACCGCCGGCTCCCCAGCTGCAATCAAGCAGCGTTGGGACCGGGGATCCTCAGGGTGCAAATCAGAGGCCAAATAGCCTGCCCAGCCAATGGGCCAGAATTTGGGTCGAATGGAGACTTTTTCTCTGGTTTTTCTGGGCCTGTTAGGTCCTGGCCCTGAGGATCTTGGGTTGCTCACAATGGGGCCTGGGACCTTGCTCAGCTGCACTGTAAAGAGCATGTAGAAACAGTCAGCTTACCCGCTCAACACACCGAGAACCAGATTTAGAACGAAAAAGGATCCAAAGATGACCAGACTGACAAAATACACCCAGGGTAACTCATAGCCCATAGCGTCCTGCATCTGGAAAGATGAAGGAAAGTTAGGAAAGAAAGAAAGCAGAATTGAATTACAGTAAAGAGGGAGGTGGAAAGGTGTGGATAGATCTGCAGGAGAAAAATGGGGCTGACCTCGGCTTTCATTTATGTGGATTAGGATCTACCATTGCCTTGGGCAGAATCTCTATTCAAACTAATTCCTTGTGAGCATGATCTGAACTGTGCAGGGCCTTTGTCAGCTCTGTCTCAAGAGGAATCTTGCCCATCTCTCTTTGTTGTTTTATGCTCTAGAATAGAAAATTTTCTCCAGTGTTTTGTATTCACTTGTCTAGGAAGGTGGGTCACCTCATGAAACAATTCTTCCAGCAATGGATGGGATTAGACGGATTGGGTGTATGTGGCATAAGTCTTCCATTGTACCCCGAAGCACAGTGACCTTGGCATCTGAAGTGGGTCAGCTGTGACTGACAGAGCTGGAAACTGAAGCTTTACCAGATGTTTGAGGAAGGAGGTCTTCCTATAGGCCATGCCCAGAATCTGGAAGCTGAGCCTCAGCACCCTGTGTGCACTGCAGGCCACAGGTGGGAAGGCAGCTATGTTGCTTTATACATTTACAGAAACGGATCCATCCCTACCATCGCAGCTTCCATGGTTCTTAACTTGAAACTGGGCCCTGTAACTCACAGGATGATGGAGATGCTCCATGACCGCACAAACCCCTACAGAGGTTTGAGGTGGTGCTGTGCCTGGGCTGACTCCTTTGGACTGCGGAGGGCTTACTGTGTCTCTTCCCAACTCTTTCCAAATTGAGGTTCATCTCTGACTTGGTCATGGTGGAAGTATTTACACCACAGAAATGGGCAAAGACAAGTTGCAGAGCAGGGTTTTTCTCACAGAGGAAATTTATTCTGATTTTGTTTCTCAAATGTATTTCTTCTGTTAGACTAAGTAAGTTTCTGAGTAGACTAAGTAAGGTTTAATCTGAGTGTTTTAGAAAAGGAGCCCAAAAGTGTCTCTATGAAGTTAGTTTATAAAACCTTAAATTTCTGAGAATCAAACTTCCTGAATGATTTACATCAATGGTCCTCCAAGTGTAGCCCCAAGGACAGGCAGCAGCATCAGCAGCATGAGGACCTTGGTTAGAAATGAGCATATTTAGGTCCCACCTGAAACTCTGGGGTTTTCAAAAGCCCTATGAGTGATTCCAGTGTACACTAAAGTGTGAGGACCACTGATCTACATCATTCTTTCCAAACTGTAATTCACCACATCACGGCCACCATGCTATAATCTTGAGTACAACAGTGTTGTTCAAAGTGTGGTCCCAAGACCACTAGTGTATTGTTTGGGGAGCTGACAAAGCAGATTCCTGGGCCCCATACTCCCACAGATCTATTTTGGTTCATAAATTTGCACACTAATCACCCCAAGTGATTCTAAGGTATACTAAAATTTGATAACCACTATTGAGATTTCTACTCCACAAGCCACAAAGGAGTTATAAGTGTGCTGAGATATTAAGGTCCTCAGCTCTCAGGGACTTTCGCAGTCTGAACAACTTTGTCCATCAACTGAAGTGTGAGGATAAACATAATGTCCTTTGTGTGCTGGGAATAAAAAAGACTGAGAAGTAGCAAGAGTCCCACCTCATCTGATGGGTTTGAAGTGTTAGCTCCCAATATGTTCCTTACAGATCCATTAATACTTAACTGTTATCACTGTTTTTTGGTTGGAGAATTCTACCAAATGTAGTCAGAGTGCATAGTGCAAACACTGTTCCTGCTGATCACTGATTTGAACTGAGTGAGGAAGAGAAGAGTCCCTGGCGTATGTCCACTTAACCATGTCACAATTCACTGTGGATTTATTGAGCATTGTCATTCCACACACCCTGCCCTACTTCCCTTGTAGCATGTATCATTTTATAACTGTGTAGTTTAGTTTTTAATTACATTTATTATTCACTGTTTGCCTTCCACACCAGAAGTAAGCTGCTCCAGGACAGGTGGCTTTTCTCTGTTTTGTTCTCTGGGGAATCCCACATACCGGAACAGTGCCTTGCATGGAGCAGGTATGCAGTAAACTAGAGTGAATGAACTTAAAATGTGCTGTGATGTACACAGGAAGCTCTTGCTAGCAGGAGGGAATGGAAAGAGCAACCGTAAAGACAGAGCAGTAACTGTAGTTGGAGGAGGAAGTAGGGAAGAGTGGCTGCTCAAGGCTGAGTAAGCCAGGGCAGATCAGGCAGGACTGTGTGAACTTCGCAAGGCACATCACTGACGGAGCAGGAAGGAAGCCCAGAGCCCGTGTGAGCCTGTGAGGGGAACGGGGGTTTCCTAGGAACTTGGCCATTGTTAAAAATAGAGCACACAGCTGTAAAGCCTTCTTTACTGTGGGAAGGAGGATTTTCTCAGTGGCAGAACTACTAAAATATCCAGCAAACAGCAGCTGCTAGGTAAGGAGGGGCAGAAGGTCTTTATGTGCGGACCCTGTCCCCACCACAGGGAGCCTGGAAGCTTTCCTTCAGCCAGAGGAACTGCTGGAGCCAAGAGAGCAAAGGAAAGTAGACCAGCAGAGGGACATTCAGTAAATTGTCACCACCAGGACAAGGAAAACAAAACCACACAATCCAAGGTGGGGTGGGTTTGGTGATGTGAGGCTAGAGAGAAAGGCATGGGAACTGTGTGGCACAGACCTGATGGCCACGTAACACCAGGTCTGCACGCCTCACGGAACCGTGGGGACTATGAGGTGACTCTTGCCTTCCTCTTAGCTGTGCTCATGTTAGAGTCTATGTTTGTCCTCCAAAAGTTCATGGAGCACGTTTAATGTGTGAGATGCGGGTTTTGTGCCGGACTCTGCTACACTGAATACAATGGAAAACAGGGAGAAAAACAGCCCTGGGGTAGGGTCCAGCATCTGCCAAGGAAGGGCTTCTGTGGGAACCTGGAACCAGGTCATGAATGTCCTTTTAGCGTTTCTTCTCTAGATGACATCCTGCTAATGAGGGGCATAAGTGGTCCTCTCCTTTCCTTCTGAATGACTGCTTCTGTAGTTTTTTGAGATGGTCAGAGATCAGAAAAAGCACATGAACACTACAGACTCACTAGAACACATGAACATTCACATTGCTTTCTGAGCATAAGCCCAAGGTGCACTGGCTGACTGATGTCCATACCTGGACCCTGTGTTACTGACCCGCTCTGGTCACCAACTGGTTTGTTCTACACAAAATCCTCAGGAGACCTCTCCCAACATGTTGGCAAGGGGATCTTTGGCAGCAGCAGAAGTCTGTTCCAAGCATGTTCCCTCTGCTGTTCCTGGATTACAGATCCTTTTGGCAGGACAGGTGGGAATAGCCAGCCCCAGGTGTACCATGGTCATCCTGGCAGGGCTGCTCCCAAAGCCAGGGCAGATGGCAAGTGGGAGGGAGGGCTGCTTGGTGCTCCAGTCTCCCTGGAATGAAATCTTCCCATGCTGGTTCCTCACAGCTCCCTAAACCTGGTGAACACCCTTATTTAGAGGTGGAAAAAAGGTAGGTCTTCTGAGACCATGAAGCTAGATGGAATGGAAGGAAGCTGTGTGGCCTCCCTAAGGAAGGCACGGGACCACCCTCTGTAGCCATCAGGGCCCAGGCCCAGGAACAAACAGGATGACCCCTGCCTTTGCTGACTCACAGCCTTACTAGTCCTAGAATCTGGGGCAGAACAAAGAGGGCAGCGAAAGAAAAATAACCCTCTGAAACTAGAGTCTCATTCCTTGAAGGAGACCTCTGCCTTAAACTATCAAATTCACCACTCATTTTTCCCCAAAAAGAAAAATAAGAGGAACACCATCTCCCTGACTTATCCTCAAGGGCCTGCCTCCATCCTGTTTTCCATGCGTTTTCACATATGTGGCTTCTGTCGTAAGGTTCTCCGTACATGCACTGGTGATCCAGAAAGACTAAATAGCTGCAGTTAGTGTTAACAGACAGGCCATTTGCCATCAAAAGTCAGGATGTGGAAGCCCATAAAAATGACAGTGCTTTCCACAGAGTGTCATTAGAGGACACGATTTGCTGCCAGTAAATGCCAGTCAGCCCAGATCAAGGGCTTGATACATCGGTGAATTCGTGACCTGTGTCACCTTGCTTGTTAGGACATGAATGTCCCCCTGTGGGTCACTGAGTGAGCAGCAAGTGTGAAAACAGTCTCAACTGACTCCCTTCTACCCCTGCACCTATTCATGGTTGTTCACCGAAAACTCATGAGTGTCTCAGAGCACAAGTAGAAGCCCAAGTTCATGTGGGAGAAGAAAACAACGGGTTCCCAATGCCAGGGCAAGTCCACCAACCAACCAAACTCCTCTGTGTACTAAAAAGTCCCTGAAGTCAGATGGGATCATGCACTGATGTCATGTGAGAGGCTGGAAGTTGGAAAGAGTGCTGGACCCTGGGCACCTGTGTAGGGGACAGCTGGGGGATGTCAGAGGGGATGTCCGTAGGGAATGGGGGCCAGTCTGATGCCTGTGGCTGCATGTTAGTGGTCTTCAGACACCAGGGGTCAGAACACTTCGGGGTCATCCAGCTGTTTCTTGAGGGAATGAAAATCCCAAGTTACTCCAGTATTCCAATGATTGTACAAAGTGACTTTCTCTGAACATCGGCACCTGCTCTCTGGCTCTCTGACCAGTCTCATGGGCAGCAAAATCCCACTCCTTGTCCTCTGCCCCACTGGTCTGTGCCCTGAACAGCTCTTCTGGCTCTGTATAACTGATCCCTGTATCTCTCTGGTTAGGTCCTGAGCTCCTGGAGGGAATGCCTTCTTTTCTGGATCCCATCTTACCCCATGCTGCTAAGCCTGGGAACATAGCAAATGTATGTTAAATTGAACCATTGAATAGTAGGCACTCATCTAATGGATAAAACCAAATAAACTAATGAATGAACAAAGATCTGGAGAGCTGCTGAACTCTTCCTTGCTGTGTTTATAAACTGCCAGTTGACAGTTTAGCTCGTGGACACTGTTTTAAGCAGTGTGGACACTAAGTGGGTGATGGACAGAGGCAGGTTAAAAGTTGAAGGCCAGCACTCTAAGAAGGCACTAAAACCATCCTTCTGACCCCCAAGAAGTGGATCCTGGATAATGTGAGACTTTTCCTTTCAGCTCTTGCTTTAAGATAACTGTTTGATCATCAGTAGAACTTGGCTCCTTTGCTTATGCTTTTTTGCTGTCTTCAGACTCTGGTCCTATGTTATATAGTGGAAGAAGGTGGTTTTTGGAAGCAAAGTGGAGTGGGAAAAATATGGTTAAAATGCCCAAATCTATCCTGCTTGTATGCAAAAGACTTTTGTTATAATTGAGGAAATTAGCAGTGTGTGTATGTGTGTGTGTGTGTGTGTGTGTGTGTGTGTGTGAACTCTGTAGGGGTATCTTCCCTGCACATCTATACACGCACAAGGGTTGACGTATGGAGCTGACAACTGACTTACAATGTACAAAAATTTAAATCCTTAGACTTTGGTTCATATTGTCTGGCTGGCTGCCCAAGTACTATAGACTCCAGGTACCATAGATGGCATTATTTGTGATTTTAATTTTTTTCCTTTCTGTCATTTCTCATTAAATACCCTTTCTAACCTTATATTTGAGCTCAGCTTTTAATTTGTAAAAGATCAGTAGAAGTACAGATTGTGGAGAAACCCAGGTGGGGGCAGTAGTTGGTGTCAGGTAGATGGGGACTCCATTAGGGCAGGTAGAGGTACAAGTTAGGAAAACAAGCCAGAGGTATCTACTGTGTACACAGCATGCAATATTCTTGGGGTCCCTAGATCAAAAGGTACTGAGTGAATAGAGGTCAATAGAATTCTCTTGCTGAAGAATTATTTTGGGGTACCTAGACCTCCAAAGAGCCAACAGCATGAGTTCTAGCATGATAGCTCCTCTTCCTGCTGCCTCCTTTCCCCACAATCCTCATGCAGACCCTGGCAGGGTGATGCAAAGTCCAGGTCAGTGGCTATGTTATCTTGCTTTTTTTTTTTTTTTGTCAGATGCCAGCACAAAGTCAGCATGGAGCAGTTACTTGACTGACTGATGATTATGCCACCTAATTGTGATCTCCAGTGTGAGAGGCACACTGTGCAGAGCTGCAGACTGACCCTAGTTCTCAGACCAGGTCTGAGAATCCCACAGATAAAGTCTGGCAGATCAGCTTGATTCCGTAGACTTAGATCCTTTAGGAGATACACACCGAAACTATGGATAATGAGTGGGTTTCAGATATATACAGATGGCTAGGGATGTTTGGTTTAGAAAACAAACCTGAAAGAAGTAATGTAATGTAATATCGGATATAATTTCGGATGCAATATAATATTGGATCCTTCCCTTTCATGGGGCTTCACTGTTCCTAAAGAAGACTAGTGCTTTCATTTGATCATGTTCCCCTTCCTACCTGCCATATTTTTTAAAAGATGTGGACATTCTGAGCATAAATGGAGACTCTTTGGCTTCAGAGGTCACTCCTCAAGAAAACTACATTTAAACTTGAGTTTTGGTTTAGTGTTCTGATCCCAGGGCCCTTCCTTTCTCCGCTATCTGCAGATTCTGAGAACAGGGCTCTAGGTAAAGGAAGTGTTGAAAGCATGTTGTTCAGCCTGAGGCGGACTTCACCCAATGCAGGCCAGTGGCTTTCACAGGGGAGGCATTGTTCAAGTACTACTTGACCAAGTTTGGTTTTATTTTTAATCCACTAACTCTCAAAATCGTAAGAATGAAATACGACAATGAATGCCAGAAGAAAGCAGACTTGAGACCATCTCAACGGGAGGCAGGAGTCTGCCATACGTTACTAGTCACTTCCTTGGTCCTGTCTATCACAGGCCATACCTGGTGACTGAATTAATTGCTCCTTTGATGCTTTAATGACATACTCTTTTCCCCACGGACTTGTACCCCAATGCTTTGCAGTTCAGAAGAAGCCCACCTCTGAGGCTTTTATTTATTGCTATCCTTGAAAATTGAAATGCTCCTTCTCCAGTCTTCGAGACTTATGTTTTGGACTTGAGAGGAAATGCATTCTTCAGAGTGGAAGACACTACTTCCCCTTTCCCCATGGAAACTGTTAGCCTAGACTGGTTAAAACCTAATGCATCGTATCAGCACCATGCAGATTCAGTAGATTAGATTCCCAAGGCTTTTTGCCTTCCAGTGTGGGCATCAGAATGGCCTGGAGACCTTTTTCATGATGCATATACTGAGGTCTTAATTTAGAAACTTCTAACTCATGGCTTGGAGGCAAGATTGAGTATTTGTATATTAAATGATATTAAAATATATTGAGTTGTGAGAGTCTGTGGGTTAGACATGGAGGCCTAGAGGCAAGGAGGAGGAATACTGAAAGGAAAAAAAGGAAGAAGGAGGAAGAAGGAAGATGGGAAGAAACGGCCACAGAAAGAGCAAAGCAATTAGAGAACTTGTCTGATGGCAGGAGCATTGGGCTGGAAGGTGCTTCTACCATGAAGAACAAAACAAGAGGCTCTACTTCATTTTTCAGTGTATATGTGCACATGTGCATCCCTGTGCATGCACACACAGGCACACACACACACATCACATGGCCATCTGGGAAAGGTGCTGGGGAAATCAGAGTGAGGCACATCCCACAGACCTGCGATCATTCCTTCACCTCTGACAGTTTTTCCATTCCCAGCATAAGCTGTATCACCCCCCTCCCCCCTGCCAGGGGACAAAGCACAACACAGCTGCTGAAAATTGGTAGTTGCAGTTGTGTGTTTCTTCCCAGTCCCCACTCTGGCTGTCAGTATGACAGTATTTCTTTGGATCACATCTGGTTGGTGGGGTATCAATGACTTGTGGTGAGGGAGAGGGAGGGAGTAATAAAGGAAGATCACAAAAATACATCAGGGCCATAAGCAAAGTAAATTATATGTGTTCCACCCGACCGACACCTACCCATCCCCTGCAATCCTGCCCTCAGTCTGATGCTATGGGAGGCTTTTCCATAGCAACTGAAGGCATGGGTTTGGGGCTTATACGATCAGGCTCCAGAGCTTAATATTATAGTCATGGAGACTGTGGCTCCTGAATGGAAACTTTCTATTTGCAGAAAGATGCTTCTGTCTTTGGCTGACCAGAGGAGCTCACTCAAGATAGAAAGATCAGTTAAGGTCTTTGGGAATTTGATCTTCCTCATTAAGTAGAATAAACTTGCCTAAGTGTAATACATTCAGATCTTCTCTTTGTCTTAAAAATTGCACAAAACTAAGTTCTTACTGAGCATAAGAAACATCTCAATGTTTCATTTTACTTTGAGGTGGAGGCAATTCAACAGTTGTCTTCTCTCGGGAGTGCCTCCACAAACAACTTTGCCATGGTGCAGTTTGCAGGTATGCCATTACTCACTTTAGAATTCAGTCTGCTTTCTACACTGGGCTTCTCAGGCTGAACAGAACCCTATTTCAACTGAATCCTCAGTGCCTATAAACATCCATGATACGCAAGAACACTAAACAAATGTTTGTAGGGTACAATGTATCCAGACAACCTTCAAGTAGTCATCTACAGAGAGGTACAAAGTTCAGAGCAATGCTGAACTGGCATGTTGATTATAATGTGAAAACTGGGAAGAGAGGTTTTGAATCATTAGGACATGGTGCTTATAAAAAACTTTTAGAACCTATAATACTGTGCATCGCATCTCTGTACTGTTACAAAACTCTTCCTTCTGATTCTGGAGGAAGTCAACACCTCTCTTGGCATTATTTCCTCTCTATCTGGCAGCTCTGCTGAGCGGGAGGCATTCGCTTCCCTCTCAACTCTTCCCAGTGTGGGTTTGTAGACTGCGTTCCCTAAGCTACCTCTTGGGTTGTTTTCACAATGGCCAAATAGATTTAACTATTTGGGAAACTCTGGGAAAGATGGTATTTTAAAGATTGGCAACATGCTTTATATACCCAAACTCTGGAGAACAGCACTGGATTCTGGCAAGTCACTTCTTGTGCTGAAACAGGAGACATGACAAAGAGTATATTTTCCTGGAGACTTTACAAATTATGGACCTGACTCTGCCAGAATGGAGACAGCTCAAATACAGTGTGTGTATTTGCCAATGGGATAGACTGTATGCAAATTTGGCACCGTGAGGGCTCAGAGGTCCGCAAAGTAGTGACTGCTGCTGGAAAATAAGAGGGGCAGCTTAAAAGTGAAAGAAAATATACTACGGGTGAGTTGGCACTCAAAAGGTGCAATTTCTAAGTATGCATCACTTAACCAGCTGAGTGTTTTGTTAACAGAGAAAATGATGACAATATACTTGTCTGATGGACTATTCTAATATGTTATGGTAAGATTAATACGGGCAATAAAAATATAATAGTGTGTCACAATGTTACATGATTCAATAGAAATGGTTTCTTTATAGAGGTTCTTTTCAGAAAACCAGCACTGATTTTCTATTTAGCTCCAAGAATTCATCATTTGGCCCTGTAGCTCTCTTGAGGAAAGAGGTAGGAAAAAGGTTTGGGCCAAAGGGACTCTCCAGTGGGACTAGAGTTGATGAAAATCCTCATGCAAGGCATGGCCAGCACATTCACAGGGCACTAACTATGTATCAGTGTGGTGCACTATGGTTAGACAAACTAAACATGACATTTGGCTTGTGTGTAGGGTGGGGACTCATTAGGGTAGATATGTTATAGACCTGGGAGAAATTAGAGATATCTATTCACCATTCTCTTGAGATGTGCATAGCCTCCTACATCATGCAGTGGAGGAAAAGGGGGTTTTAAGGAAGGGCCTGTGGCCTCCATGCCCAGCACTGAGGGCTACCCAAGCTACACACCCAGTACAGCACGTCGGTCCAGCCCTCCATGGTGATGCACTGGAACACTGTGAGCATGGCGAAGGCAAAGTTGTCGAAGTTGGTGATGCCGTGCTTGGGCCCGTCCCACCCGGGCTTGCACACCGTGCCGTTCTGGCATTGTCGCCCGTGGCCGCTCTCAAGAGCACAGGGGGAGGGATCCTCTTCGGCTGGGACATCTCCATGGCCAGGGCAAAGAGGACAGGGAAGCAGAAGGGATGGAGGGGAAGAGATGGGCAGAGAAAGAAGCAAGAATTAGAGAGAAAAGTGACAGGACACGATCACTGGGAAAACCATACCAGCAATCATGTGCAAAACAAGTTTAGCTCATTCCCCATATATGAGTTAAACAACATCAGGGCTTAGACATCCATCAGTTGAGAAGCCTAGTGCCTTCAACCACAACTGCAGGCTGAGTGCTTGTTCTTCTGTAAAGCATCGTAGTCAAGTGGCCAATCAAAAATAATCATACAACAATTTCAAGTGAAAACTTCTGGAAAATGACAGACACGCCTTCTTCTCTCCTTTCCTCCTCTCCCTCTCCTCTCTCTTCTCACCTATTCTCTCTCTTGTGCAGCTTTATTGAAATATAATTTACATGCCTTAGAATTCATCAATGTAAATGTATGGCTCAATTATTTTTAGTAAGTTTACACAGTTGTGCAGCCATCAACACGATCCATTTTTTCTTTTTTTGGTACCAGGGATCAAACTCGCAACCTCACTGTGGCCAGGCAGGTGCTTGTGCCACTGAGCTATATCCCTGGCCCCCCACAATTCGTTTTTAAACAGTCTCCCCATTCCCATGTACTTGTTTTCACTTAGTCCTTGCTCCTGTCCCCAGCCCCTAACAACCTGATCTGCTTTCTGTTTTCATAGCTACGTTTTTCAAAATTTCATATAAAAAATTATACACAGTGTGGCTTTTCACCTCCCTCTTCTTTCACTTAGTAGAACCTTTTTTAGTTCATCCAGATCATTGCACATTTCAGTATACTCTTGTTCCTTCTTATTGCTGGGTGAGATATTTCATCGTTATGTTTATTCATTCACCAGCTGATGGACATTTGGATTATTTCCAGGCTTGGACAGTTCCCAATTTACTCTTGGTCAGGTTGTACGTGAGTCCTTTGTTTGATGACCAAGGTGAGACATTTGCATTACTGATCTACGAGCTGTTTGAGGAAATGACAGTGTCCATATCACCGTTGCCTGATTCCAGACACCACAAGGGCTCCATATTAAGGTAGCTGAGCTGAGTTGGCCTTTAGTCATAATTTTTTGTGACTTTGAAATTGTGAAATTTTGAGATTTGGATGTGAGGCTATAAAAAAGTCAATCCCAAACATAAATAAAACATTAAAAATAGCAGAGCATCTAAAGAGTTGAGAGTTGAGAGATTAGAAAACTGGGAAACAAAGAGATTATAATTTCTGTTTGGTTATCACTCCTTCTAGAAATACCATTCTACAGTGATGTTTTCAGCACTGGCATGAAGTGCTAGGATAACATGAGAAATGGGTCGAGAAAAGGGGGAGACCTGCAGTTTTCCCTCATGTTTTGCTTCTCCATGGCATCAAGATGCCACTAATCCTCACGTGGCGATGTCTAACCTGACAGCCTTCCACAGCCTCAATTCCAAAGAGAGCAGAAATCAGTAAAAGGGCAGGCTGCCAAAAGTGCATTCTAAGCAGCCACAAGGAAGGGAAACATACTTGGGGCTTTATAAATGTATGTTAAAAAGAAAATGGCATCAAGGAAAAGTGATTTCATTAATAAAAAAGAAAGGGAGGCGACTCAGAAAGAGTATCCACAGACTCAAGTGCTGCTCTGCTATTTTAAATCTTTCTTAAACAACAATAAAAAAGATTGGAGAACAATTAAGAAGCAGCGATGATCCGGTAAAAATACGTATCTATAAAAAGCACTAAAGGGAACACTTGAAAAATGTGAACACACACAAATCAGTGTGTCCTAGTGATACATATTTAAGGGCAAGGGGAAACTGGCTTAAATGTGAGGTCACGTTGGCTTTCTTTTGCTGATTCCTGATGTCTGAGGGAGAAGAGTAGGAAGAGTAGGAACATGAGCAATGTAGGCTCCACAGTTTAACACAGAAATTGACTCTACAGAGGTAGAGTCAATCTAGAAAGTCCAAATTAAGTTTTTGGTAAAATATTGGAGGCAAAGATTAGGAAAGATATAGCAGTGCAGTCAATATTAGCAAGAACTGAAACCCTGGGAGAGCTCCAAGTGGGGGTTCCAATGAGAAATTTCCAAAGACAAAATGAATTACTTTTTTAAGTCTCAACTTTCTGGAGTGAATACAGTGAAGGTGATTTTATTGCTAGATCTTAGCCAACCCAGTCTCTGCCAGTCTCAGGGGTAATTAGTGTGCTTGGGAGAGCTATTCCGAGTGATCTGGCTCTGAGAACCAGCAGACAGATGGGACAACCAGAAACAAAAGGTATCGGCATATGGCGATGTATCTGTTGAGAACCAAGAGAGTGCCTTGGCTGTGCCCCAGGGACTAGGGGAAAAATGCCTCTTCAGAGACTGTCTCCACTGGGGACTGTCCACTGAAAGGACTGCCCAGAGACAGAACAACGGCTCACCTGGCCCATTCATGGCTGTCTCAAATGGATTTTATAGAAAATGTGGTGCAAAAATCCATTGTATTCTAAAATCTAGAAGTTCATGAAAATCAGCCTGAAAAAATATGAAAGGGTAAAAATAACTTGACATAAATCCCATTAAAAATTGTCACAAGGACACACAAAGTACTTCTGTAGAGTCTAAATAGGCAGAGAATACAGTCATTCAATCCAAAGTCTGAAATCTAAAATCAAACAGAACATGAAAACAAAAAACACCCATTTCAAAGGTTTATAAAACTTTAAAACACATTGGGATGGTTCCAAAGAGTGCAGGTTTTGGTCGTTTGTGCTGCAGATATATCAAATATGTCCAGATTCCTGCACATCTCTTCCTCCTCATCAGGGTTAGTCATGGTGTAGGTGGATAAGGCCCTGATGACAGCAGTATCATTTTCTGTTGGGAGAGATGGAGTGGGTCCCTGGATTGTCATCAGACAGCAGGTGTAGGAAGAAGGAAGTGGGTGAGCTTATCAGAGAGTGCTTGAGAGGACAGCTTCTGTAGCTAAGTAGCTTCAGCCCCTTGCCCAGCAGGGACTCTGGCTCCACACAGAAGAGTGAGGTTACCTTCCTGGTGGAGCCTGGCACAGCTCTTCTCCTGTGGATACATCTCTTATTATGCTCTGACATCCCAGTTCTTGGTCATTTATACTACAGGCACCCACTTCTCTTCTGACCGTGTAGGATAAAGACAAAATCCATCACACAAATAATTGGATGTGTCTTATGATAGCAAGTGGACTTTTCTTGGCTGGGTTTACTATTCAGGATAATATGATCCCAAATTGGTCCCTCCAATGGATGAGGTCACAAGTGGTCTTTATCCTAAGAGCAGAGGAGTCTATTAAAGTGTTCACTGGATCCTCTGGCTGTGTCTATGGGAGAAGAGTCC